>JAPMOR010117717.1:0-17256 GCA_026543865.1 Argiope aurantia
AAGTTATGGCAAAAAACATACCTGTTGCTTAAGTTTTTCACACCAGTGTATATTAAAGAGAGCACACACAATGAATTTTAAAAGTTTCGGATAACTTTTGAAATAAAACTCTGATTTAATGGTTTGAAAAATATACAACAATAATCTCATAAAAATGGGTGGGATCATTTTTATATACCTGCTTTTAAGATTATCTTTCAGATTCATATTCAAATTAATAAAAGTAATTCATTTTTGCGAATATTAAGATTATTTTGGGGATACGAATACTTTTAAACACCGGTTCCTTTTTTAGTATTTGTATTTTTGAAACAGAGTGCTATTAAAAATTATCTGTCTATAAATGTTTTCCATTTTATCCAATACGTTACTTATGCTAACATTGTGCTGTATGAAACACAGATGAGTTCATTTTGTAAATTGAGTAAATCAAATCCTTGGCTGAAGGCCCCATATTGCAAAGATTCTCATGGCAAGACTTTTTAAATGCCACTGTATTTCCATAGAATAAACTTATTTCGGTTGAAGACCAAATTAAAAAAAAATCAAATTAGGCGAAATGGTAAGTAATCTCTTTAAAATTTACAAATTTTATATTAAAAGTTTTTGTATAACTGTTTCAGAAAATATCCTTTAATCCATGCTAAATGATGAACGTAAAATGCAAAAAGAACTGGTCTAGACGTGTTTTAAAAGCAAGAACAGAAAGAAAAGACAGAGTCAATAAGTTTAAAGTTCCTAAGATAAACTTCGATGCATTTATGACGATGCTATTTATCGAAGTCATTTATGACAATCTCAGATCTTAATCTTTTAATAAAACACAACTTTAACCACTTTACTCATTTTTATATACTCTTTAGCACATCTTCCATTTAAATTTTATTTCTGTTTGGTGTTTATATGAAGTATATTGGGAAATAAGTAATCTCTCTATATACCAGTGTGGTTAATAATATGTTTAACGGAGCTCCTAGCCCCTAGGATAGGGGCTTAATCTCCGGTAGATGAAAGGACTTGTCAGAAACCTTGCGTTCAGTATTTGCCGTGATTTTCTTTGAAAAAGTCCAAGGAAGTCGATTAGGTAGTATTAGCAGGAGATTAGGTGGGAGGTGTTTGATGAAGCTCAAGTTTCTATTGGCTGTCAGGATGCGATAGGAATTGCAACAAGGAGTGGGAAAACACTGGCGGGGCAATTGGTTAAAAATATGAAAAATAGGGGGGTTAAAACAGAATATTACTGGGCCTTTTAATACGTAAATTAGGAGTGTATTTAGGAATAGCAAGAGCTGCTTTATTATCGTAAAAATCAATATTCTTAAAAAAATTTAGTGTCAAGGTTTTTAATAAATTTCTTAAGAAGTGAATAATCAAAAGCTTTATACATGTTTGTGTTTAGCATGTACCAGTGACAACTGCAGAATGTTCTGATAAGATTATTTTGTTGAATTTCAATAATTCTTAAGTTTGACTTGGCAGCGTATCCTCAAACCGGATATGCATACGTTAGAACTGGACGCAAATAAGCAGTGTAAATAAGTATTTTGTTGTCCCTATTCATTTTAGAGTTTCGAAAAACTAGTGGATGAAATTTAAGATTGAGGTCTCGACACTTGTTCTTAACATAAATAAAGTGGGGTTCCCATGTAAGTTTATTGTCTAAAATAACGCCTAAATATTTACATTCCTTAGACCACGGGATAATTTGATTTTTAATTTTAACAGGGCGAAAATTCTGGTAAACCTGATGTTTGGTGAACATAATTGCTTCAGTCTTACTCGGATTAATTTAAGTTTTCCATTTAGTGAACCAGTCTGCAAGGGTTTTAAGATGTTTTGAAAGTGCTATTGAGATGAAATTTAGATTTTTATTTCTGGCTAGTATTGCACTGTCGTCGGCATACATGCAAAACGTTGTATTGAAATGTTTTGGAATATCCTAAATGTAGAATGAAAAAAAAAAAAGAGGATAGGACCAATTTTGGAACCTTGGGCAACGCCTGCTTTAAAATGTTTGATGTCTGAAAGATTATTGGTGGTACGAACACAAAAGAATTTGCTGTTTAAATAGGAGATAATAATTTTGATAATGTAATGAGGGATGCTATAAATAATAAGCTTGTAAATAAGGCCTTCTTTTCAAACTCTGTCAAAGGCTTTCGGATATTTAAGAAAAGAGCGGTCGACTTTTGATTATTGACAAAATCCTCTTCGGCATATTCAACTACCCTGACATATACAAGTATTACTATATATGCAAGTATTACACTAAGTATCAAGCACCAATACAATTAAATATATTTTGTGTATATGAAAAATATAACATTTCATGCACCATACCCAATTCATAAACGCTGTTTTTTTATAATTAGCTTGCTGCTCTAAAGAAAAGAGTAGTATAAGTTTAACAAAACCTGTTTTAATTTCGCAAGTAGGTGTTATAGAGGTTTCTCACTTCGAAGAGAAAGGGCGTTGTTGTTTAACATTGGGCTACATAAAGCAATATTTTGATCATTTCGTAATAACGATCTTTTCTCAATTCAAGAATCAAGAAAATTTAAGTACATTCTTATTTGGGGGAATAGATGTAGGAATGGTCGTCACAGACGACTTTTTAAATTGAGATGGATTTCTGTAAAGTTCACATAATTTAGTTGATTACAAAAAGATCGACTTAGGGACGCATTAAAATTTACACCTTTCGTATAAAAAGATTTCGGATAGCTACAGTTGCTTAGAAGTTAGGGAACTATAAATGATTTTTAACTCTTCATTTTGCCCAATTTTCATATGATCAATGTTGTCAGTTTTCAAGAGAAAAATGAAAAATATTTTTTACAAAGTTTTTTTTTTCTTAAAAGAAGCGATTTGTTGTCAATTTTACTTAAAAAAAAGATCAAATATAAAAAATCCCAGGAAACAGTTGCGCTTATATTAGCTACTCTTTACTTTAATTTATATTAATCTTTTTCTTGGAAGGAAGAATGTGATCACGAAGGAATGTGAATATGCTTTGAATTAGACATCGAAACTTAGCCAAATTATTATTGGAAAATTTTCTCGTGATAATATACATATTAAGTGAAAATCAAATTGATCAGTAATCATTATTTATGGTGAAGAAATAATGATAAATTACAATTTGTTTTTGTCTCCGAAAGGGATATTCAAGTGTACTTTCCCGACGTTCCACATTCCTGTCCTTTAATTCGTTTGGGACGTAATTTTCTTTTTTAACATTCTTAAAAATGCTTGTAGACGTTTCGAAATACATGACAGGGCAACATTTACCGTAGCTGTCTATCTCAATTATGTTTTGTAATAAACTTCAACTCGTGGAACTTCAATATCTTCATTTTGCATTTTTTTGGAGGCCTACTGCGTTTTTAGTCATGTAGAGTAAAAACTTAATTTTTAAATGGATAAAACCACATTTGCAAATTGAGTTCGATTAGTAGGATCAACATGAATTTTTAACAAAAACCGATGCGTTTTCGCTGTAGATTTCTTTGCAAAGAAATAATCAAACATAACTTCCGGCAAATTTCTTTTGTATTGCATGTAATTCGACATATTTACTAGGCTTTTTAATAAATATATGTATGTATATATCATAGAGCTGAGATACGAGCTCTATGACAGAAACACAGTAATCAGACCTGTAAAAATCGAATACGAAGAAGGGCGTCATATCGATTCTGGAACAGTCTTATGCATTTAATTTTGTTATCTTAGTTTTTAATTTCAAATATATTTTGTAAAATACATTGAAAATATTTTTTATGTTTCTGAATGAAATTTATTTATGAAATTTGAAATTTGTTTGCTCAATTCTCGACAAGTTACATTTTATTTTTTGTTCACAGATGGCAACAATATAAATTTTGAAGGTTCAAGGTAGTTATGTTTTTTATGAGCAGAACGTAAATAGATATGAAAATTCTACTCTTTTAAAAACGTAATGCTTTGATCCTTTTATTTTTTCCTTTCATTTAAACTGAAATATCAATTCTTGTTTACAATTCACTTTCATCATCAAAATGAAGTCTGGTTTTATGAAGATAGAACTCAATAAAACTTTATGGGAGGTACCAGAGCGGTACCAAAACTTAGCTCCTGTAGGTTCGGGAGCTTATGGTCAAGTTTGGTAATATATTTCTATTTTATGCTATCATCATTATCTTAATTTTATTTGAATCTTTTCTAATTATGCTAAGATAAATCTACCAAATTAATTTTTTCGAATTCCGTATTTATATTATTCTATTCTATTCCAACACAATGATTATCGAACATGGTATTTAGTTGAAAAACATCAAAATCTGAAATCTTCTATACTTTTTGTGTTGAATTCATCAGTGTAACATTCCATCAATCAAGCTTTTCAGCTTTCTGTAAAGCAAGTTTCTACAAATTATATTAAAAAGAATATTCATTCTAAATGTTTGAAGTTTTACATAAAGCTTGTATAAAACAAACTTTTAACGCAATGCTCAGTCAGAAATCTTACAAACTTTTAACATAATGTTCAATCAATGATCAATTCAGAAGTTTCTTACATGGGCTTGATTAATTCTTACTAGATTTTTATGTTGTAGTTTTTAAAAAAAATATTTGTGGTATTTATTGATAGAATAATTGCATAATCAGATTAGAGATTTGTTATTGCTCTTTTAGTGACTTTTTCTAAGTATATTTACTATTAATTGACAATTCAGTAGTATGTAGAAAATTATTAAATCCCATAATGTTGTAATGTCATAGTATGCAACAACATAATGGAAGTAATTAGCAGTATTTATTAGTTTTTGCCTCCCATCATCTTAGTGGCTTTAGAATTTAAAATAAGCTTGGAGCATGGTATTACTTTTTTGTCACCTTAGGATGATTCATTTAAGAAAGTGATGTAATTGGTCAGTTAAAAATTCGGTTTAAAAATTGACATAAAAAGCTGGACTATTTTTAACTAACTTTTTATGTTGTTGTTTAATATCTGTGGTATTTATTGATAGAATAATTGCAGTCGGATTATAGACTTATTTTTGTTCCTTTGATGACTTTTTATGGGTATATTTTGTATTCATTGATAATTTATCTGTAACTAGGAAATTATAAATCACAAAATGGTATATTGTCATAGTAGGCAAGGGCATAATGGAAATAATTCGCATGATATATTATTTTTGCCTCCCATCATCTTCAGTGGCTTAGTAATTATACTTAATACCAAAGCATAGCACTACTCTTTTGCCACTTTAAGACAATTCAGTTTAAAAATTGACGTAACTGCACTGATGTTTTATCCACATAGTGCCCCTTAATACTGACACCCAAGATATCCATATTCTTCTTGTATTCCCCCCCCCCCCCATGATAGTGATATTGATAGTATGTGTTAGTAACTTATGATTATAGAATGAATTCCATAATATTAAACAACTTTTACTTTGAATAAATAGTTTAGTAAAAGTGAATTATAGTATGCCCCCTGTTGCGGGAAAAATGCCAAGTCGCCAAGACAAAATAAACAAATACTTCCGCCGAACAGTTACGGTTACCATTTCCCGCCATATAATTAGGATTTTTCCCGATAAGTATTTTTTTTCATACTGCCTGGTGCCTTCTACAGATGACTTCGGCATCTGTAGAAGGCACCAGGCAGAATTTTTTAATTTAAAAAAACATCCTAGGGCTTCTCTAGCAGCGGGAATGGGAACCTAGTAGTTTCGCTAGCACATTGAACATAAGGACTGTGTGGATAACAGAAACAGTACATAACCAAAAAAAAGAAAGAATAGAGAAAGAAGCAATCGGAACATTCTCCATACAAAATTTCAAACAAACATCCTTTTCCCAACTTCATCAACTGTAAAAAAATATATTCCACTCACTCTTCATCCATTCTGCTGATTCGATATCAAACCATTCTCAATACAAAATTTCAAACAAGCATCCTTTCCTAACTTCATCAACTCGTAAAATATACATACATACATACATACATATTTAACTCGCCCTTCATCCATTCTACAGGTTCGAAATACTCCCAACATAACAAATTATGAAGGGAACCAACCGTTAGAACACCAAAAGAATTATGAGAACTGCGAAGAATTCCATTGCAGCTGTCTTTTAAAGTGACAATTAAAAATTGCAAAAGAATAAATATTTTCTGTTCATATTCACATTAAAAAAAAAGAAAGATTAAAAAAAAGAAAGAAAATAACTTTTAATTATAAGCTTAACTTTCTTTATTTAATAAACTTTTAATTATAATAAAGAACAAAATTAAAATCTTTAATCGATATTTTTTAAATATTTTTAATTTAACATTTTTCATAATATAGTTGTAGTTTATGTACAACTCAACCATTGCAAAAAGTAGTAAACAAAACAGCGTTAGGGTTGCTAGAAGAGCGTTCCGATGGGTTGCAATATTGGTGACAAACGCAGGGGCACTCTATTCTTCAGTTTATCCAAATAGTTTTATGAAGTAAAATAAAATAAAATTTTTCTCGTGCATACTCTTTATCGGATTTTGATAATGCCATATTAAGTTAGTGACAGCTCTCGCTAGTTATTTTGATCTTATCATATGGTTCTTATATTTAATTATTTCTTTGCTATTTTTGGAGTAATCTTTTGAATTCTTATCAAGATTAAATTCTTCTGGTTATTTTTTAATATTTTGGTGCATTTTAGACAATTTTTTTCACTGCGTCATTTTCTCGGTTTATGTGAATATGGCCATTAAATTTATTAGTGATATAAAAGGTTTAATTCTAGTTTATCATGCCCCCAGATTTGTTGTTAATCTGATAATCCAAAAAAGCAAGCAGAATAATTTTCCTAGTAAACTTAATACTGATTTGTTTAAAATTTTTTTCGCTTGTTGTGTTGTACATCTACTACAAAAGTTTTGAAAGAAATTACAAATTATCCATTAAAGAATTTAATTTAATTACATTTTGCAATTGAAAATATTATTATTGCAAATAAAACATGCCATGTTATTTTTAAAGTGAACTATGAATAGATAATATTTAATCTTTTGCTATTCTTACCGAACTATTTTATTGTAAATAAAATTGTCTATTTATGAATTTTGTTAGAACATTAACCAAAAACACTTGCTTGAGCTGTTTGAATCATTTAGCTATATTGCGCATTTTTCATTTTAACATTCTAATGGAATTCTTTGCAATTTATTGTTATTTTCATGGATTTCCTGTGATTATTTGAAAAGTTTGTGTGTGTTCAGTGATCTGATGTCTGATGATGGGATAATCAGAAATAATATGAGGGATATTGAATTTGTGAATTTGATGTACATTTCAAAATATATATGTCGTTGACAGAACAACTTTCACATCCCTGAAAAGTGCAACTTTTTTTTTTTAAATGAAATCGTTCCTTGCTCAAATGAAGAATTAATTGAACTGAATAAGTGTATTTATTCCTTCTAATTTCTTCTTTAAAAAACACTCCAGTGTTTAGTAGCAAAGTTATTTGGAATGGATGTTTTCATTTATTCTTCTCCTGTTCTTGTTATTCTCGGAAGTTTAATGAGCTGGCGAAGCTAATTCGTTTCCACTCCTGTTGCTTGCGAAGCTACAGGATGTTTTTTTAAGGTAAAAAATTCTGCCCAGTATTAGAATTCTCAAGGCATTACATGTTTGAATTTTATTGTCTAAATTGCAGACTGGTGCAGGCAATTTACAAAAGTTTTTTTTTTTTTTAATTTAAAGGAAATTTGGCAATTACAGGATCATTTAAAGTGCTTAAATTTGAAAACCATTTTTAAGCACCTTAAAAGTGTTTAATTTTCAGAAAAGATCCTTAAAAAGTGCTTAATTTTTTTGTGAAGATGAAGATAACTTTTAGTTTAGTTTTGTTTTCCTGCAAATTGATTATGATAATTCAAAATCATGGTCATAATGGCTTGCTTACTGGCTATATTAAGAAAGGAAATCAATAAAATAGGAGAATTATAATAAGTATTCCAGAGGTTCTAACACATATTAAGATAACGCTTAGTAATTCTTTCCCCCCTTCTTATTTCCTCCCTATTTCTTTCCAATTTTTTTTTCTCCCTTTTTCTTCAACAATGTGCATTGCCATTTATTAAAATATTAGAATAGTTATCTCGAAGGGACAGTGCGAAATGCTTACTATGCCATACTTCGCTCGAACAACCTACTACAGGTATTCAACTTTATTAGGTCATATTTGCAATTTATTACAATTCAACTATATTGAATTGTAATTAATTGTGGTACGTAATTACATTAATCAATCACATAAAATCTATTATGAGGAAATTTTAACTTGAAGCCTTAAATTTTCAATGATCGAGATATCTTTTGTTGTATTTTTTGAATGTCCCCATCCATTTTCATTTGTTCGACTAATTTTACCAAATTTGTTTTGATTAAGAAAAAAAGAAACTGCTGGTTCTGGTACTTAAATATTTTTAAAGAAATTTAAAAAAAAAGTTTTTTTGCAATTTTTTTGTCAAGATTTAGGTTCTATTGTTTTATGATTTTATTTTTCCTTTTATAACTTTTATAAAAAAATTTTCCCCAATAAAATCTTTTTTTATATATAAAGTCTTTTTTATATATAAAAGCATTTCGTATGCAACACCCAGCATAAAGCAATTGAAGCTAGGAGCTTGAAATTTGGGAATTTATTTTTTGGGCATTAGAGGCACACTAAGAAGGAATTCTCAAACTTTTAATTTGAAGTTTATTTTAAAAATAGAATTTTAATGTATTTACATCATTACATCAAAGCAAATTATCACATAAAAGTTATTTTAAGGCCATTTTAAAGGTTAAAAAAAGAAGAGCTTTTGAATTTTTAAAAAAAAAATTGAAAAATTAGATTTAGACACAGTTTATAACAAAGATTTTTATTATAAGGAAATTCAAAATGATAATGCTTCTTTTAATTTTTGATACGCATTATCTTGCAGCTGTTAAAGTTGTAGTAAAAGGAAAAAAAAAAAAAAGTTTTGCTTTTATTTAAACTTAAAAAATTTTAAAGCATGTTCATTGAATAAAATTCTTCATTTGATAAGTTTTGGAACAATGCGATGAATTGTCTTGCTTGGGTTTCAAGAAATTCTTTTTTAAAAATTGTTTCAATTGGCATTTTTACTTTCTCATATATAAAATTTAGAGAAAATATTGCACTTGTCAAAAGATTCGTACTCGAGATTTTAATGAATCTCCACGTTTCAGAAAATGTCTGTCTATGACAAAGAAAATATAAAAACACTTTAAACCAGATAGATGAAATTTGGTATACAGTTTTCATACTAAACTTGTAGATTCAATCAAATTTTCAGCAACATACGTTTAAAAGAAATTTGTTTGTCTGACTGTTGGAATATAAGTTAGTATGATAACTACAAAACGGAGGGATCTAGGTAGTTAAAATTTGGTACACAGATTTAGTAACTATTGTATAAACATGTGTCAAATTTTGAATGAAATCCAACAAGGGGGGCACCTCATGTTGTTCTGTACTTTCAGAAATATGTAAATGTAATAACTCAAAAATATAGGGACTTAAAATTAATTTGGTATGTAATTTTGTGATTATAAGTGTAGTTTTGAGTCAAATTTTTGTTTTAATCATTAAGGAAGAATGTGTCTAAAACCCAAATTTGCTTTTTGGATACTTTCAACCGAATGCCAGAGATTAATCCCAAAACATTTGCCAAAGATCACGTGATAGAATCAATAAAAATATTTAATTCACACCTAATATTAATATTCCGTTATGTACGCCAATACCACACAAAGCATTTCCTGGTAATATTTGAGAAATGAATTTGATACTGTTATTTATGAAAATTAGGACTTGCCAAAGCATTTTCATTTCTTCGTAAAATATATATCATTTCTTCTGTAATTTTTTTTGAAGTTAGAGTGTTTGCTTATAGGTGAAAAAGCAGGTTTTCATAAAACCTGCTTTTTATGAAAATCTGCTATGCTTCTGTCAAATCCAAAAAGGTATAATTTTACTGTAAAAGATGTTGTGCAAATACAGAAATAAATATTAAAATTTAAATAATAAGCATTTAAAATTGATTTTTAAGAATTTTTTTTCAATAAAAACTATGTAGTATTATAAAAAAAATACTATGCTTAAAAAATACGCAGTTTACGTATGCATACTTATATAAAGGTGCTTAATTTTTGGGGCTAAGATGCTTAAGAAATGCTTAGAAGTACTTAATTTTTGTAGCAGTTTATCACTCTGCACCCTGTTTTGATGTATAAGTGTTCAAAAAGAAATATTCTTAGATAAAGCAGTTGTGATCAATAAATCTTGTAATTTTAAAATAGTGAGGGTAACTGTTTCACTGTATTGTTTATATGGTCAACTATCTTGATTGGCAACTTTTTACTGTTGGTATAATTGAACTAAAACTAGGACATGCTAAACTGGACTTTATCATATAAATAGAAAAAAATCATCTCTTTATCATAAGCATTATATTACCATACTGAAAAGTTTGAGATTTATGATGAAAATTTGGCTAATGTGTATATTTATGAGCAATTTGATATTTTTGATAAAAAAAGATTCTAATTCATAGTTAATATAAATAGCTTTCTTTTCTTTTTTGCAGATGGTTATCACTAGACGTTATTCTTTATACATATTGATGGCAAATTTTAATTTGATTACATCTAGATAAGATTTGTTACAAAAGAATGTAAAAATAATTGTTATGTAATTTCACTTTTGTTTTAATTACCTACTTATGGTTGCTTTTATTTTCTTTTACACATATATTTAACAATTTTGTTGCACTTTAAATTCATTTTAAATGAATAATTTGAATGATGTATTTTAAAGATTTGACATGTATCAAAAGTTAAATTTTTTCTATTTTCCCTGTGCTACATATTCTATTACCCATCTATTTTGTTAAAAATTTTCCACTTTAAAAGTTAATTAATCACATAAAATTTGAAAAGTAGGAATAGTGTATAAATTTTTTCTAATTATACTAATTAAAAATTTAACTTAAATAATTCAAAGATATATGAATACTGCTTAATGATAATGAGAAATTAAACTGATATGTATATTCAATCAAGTACTTTTACTACCTTAAAGATGTAATGATAGAAGTCTTGACACATATTATGAGTGAATATCTCAAATTTTTGTTTTTCTTCAATGATTAAATTATTTTAAAAGAATTGATATTTATGGCGGCACAGAAATTTATATATATTGCTGCGATACTAATATCTTTCATCAGAATGTTAATTTTTTGTTTTTGACATTTTTATGACTTATTTATGTCAAGAAATAAAGCATAAAAGTTAATATGCATCTAATATGAATGACTAAGAAGTATAATTTAAAATAACAACAACTTTGTATTTCAGCTCTGCCTTAGACACTATAAGAAATTTTAAAGTTGCCATTAAGAAATTGGCACGTCCATTTCAATCTGCTATACATGCCAAGAGAACCTATAGGGAACTCAGGTTGCTCAAGCACATGAACCACGAAAATGTAAGTATGTGGTTTTACAATCATAATTTTCCCCCTTAATAAATGCATAAAAAATTAAATTAATGATACTTTTCTTTTGCAAGCCCATCATGCATTTTTGATATCAAATTGGCATGTTTTGGTCTGTTTTATTCTGCTCATCATTGCCATGTTACTAATGCTGCATATTTTAATTTGTTAACCTTAGTTGATTTTGATTGGCACAAGCAAAATTGGGAAAAATGTTTGCAGTATCTAGGTCATCACAAATGGACAGTAATAAATTTTTTTTTTAAAGAAACATACTTCAATTTTGCTAGCAGCTGAAATATATGTAAACACACATTGTGGGTAGATGCAGTAGATAGTAACTCAAGAATTACGTAAGTATGGCTGACTGAGAATGCTTCTAAAATATTAGATAAATCCAAAAAGAAAAGTGTCTGGTTATAACAAAAAATGGTCTGGTTATAACAAATAACTCCTAAGTGCATTTTTTAAATATATTTTTTTTTTGCTGCTGCTTTAATTATCTCTTGTTTATGTCATTTTCATTTCACAATCATTCAAATGGTTTGCAAAATATTCTTAGTTAGTTTTAATTCATTTATTATTGCATAGTTTTAATTCATTTATTATTGCATTTGTATTTTTAAGAATAAATGTTAATATAAAAATGACATTGAGATTTCTTTTGATATTTAAATTGCTTCTTCAGCATTTGTATTTTTAAGAATAAATGTTAATATAAAATTGAGATTTCTTTTGATATTTAAATTGCTTCTTCAGTGTCCTGTAAATAAATTATGAATGTTGAAATTATTTATATATCTGTTCAATAAACTGTAACTCATATTTTTCTTCTTAGGTGATAGGTTTATTAGATGTTTTCACTCCATCCACTACATTAGATGATTTTCAGGATGTGTAAGTGAATTTCATTTCTAATATATTAGAGAATATTTCCTTTTTCAGATTAAAAGAATTTTAGACAGTTATTTGTATTTGTGATAAATTTAACTTTTGGTAAGGCCACTCCAAAGTTTCCTTGAGAAAATCATGTGCATTACGATAAAATAGTGATAGGTGAATTACTTAACTCTAGTAACAAAGCATTTGTCTGTCAGAGTAATGAACTTTAACATTCATACAACTTTATGCTATTTTTTTTTTTTTGCACAGAATATCTGTTATATCTATTGTTCCTGGGGGCAAGTCCCTTATTTTTATTAGATAGTGCATGTACTCTATTTTTACTCTCATTGTATTTGCATGATTTTTGTAGTTTTATTTTGCACACTATTAGATTCCTTAATTTATAGAAATGAGTGTATATATAGTGTATATATTTCACCATAAATCATTTATTATTTGGGAGGTATTCAAAATCTCAAAAGAATTTCAGAATTTTTAATCTATTTATTTGTAATGAGTGGATTTTTTTCCATTAAATAAATGGTTATTATTTAGAACATTACATTTATGCTATCTATATCTTGCATTTCAATGTATTGCATTATATTTTCAGTAAGAAAGTCAATGATGTTCTGAAAGATTGACTGGAAAATCATACATTTATTAGGATTTAATTATGATTTGAGACTGTTGCATTATTTGAGAAGGAATATTTCCCTATTTTAGAAAAAGACTATATTTGTTACTCTAGCTTAGAATGAGGCATTTGACCAATCTTGCTAATTATGGATGCACTTAAAAGCCTGAATGTTTAATTTTATTTATTCTAAATATGAAAGGACTTCAAGATTTGCTTCCGATGCATATTCATTAAAGCATCTGGGATAGTTATTTCTCTTGTCTGTTTATCTCTGCATGGTTTTTTTTTATTATTATTCTCTTATTTATATGAATTTTTGTTCTAGTTACTTGGTGACTCATCTAATGGGCGCAGATCTGAATAACATAATCAAAACACAACGCTTAAGTAATGATCACGTACAGTTTCTAGTATATCAGATCCTTCGTGGCTTGAAAGTAAGATTACAATTTATATATCTTTATAAAATTACCTGAAAATTTTATGTTTTATGTCTATATTTATGTTTTTTTTTTAATTCTATGAGCTTAATCTCATATTAGATAACAGAACATTAGATTTTTATACTCATATTACATATTTATAATTTATTATTTACTAGCTGCTTTTGGACCCCAGCTGGTTCGCAAATCTTAATGTTCATTTAAATTTTAATAATTAAATATTTTATGCAATTCCTACTTAAATAGATTCTTCATCAAAATATTTTAAAACTTCAAATTTTGATAGTTATATAATTCACTCGTAATATTATAAAGGCCTTCAGTCATAACGTAATATGTATCTCTCTAATTTTCTGTTAGCTCCTGTAGAATTTATGCTTTAAATTAAAGTGGAAAGAATTAATCTGCAATTAATATAATAATATATTTTACTGAAACAAAGCATTTTTTTATAATATGATTACTGATAACAGAGTCACTGAGCGTTTAAACTTTATGGGCACTAAAGAATATCTTTCTTAATTTATGTAATATCTCAAGAATTTGTCAACAAAATTTTCTCAGATTGATCATGAACAGATCGATTAATTAACAATGTTTCATTTTAAATGCATCAAACACTAGGGAAATAAAATGAATCGTTTAAAATAATTGATCGAAAACAGGTTTAAAAAAAATTACTTAAAAAACAATGTACTTAAAACTATAAGCATATACAAAAAATATATAACATAAATACAATTTAATTACAAAATCATGCAACTAACCTAAAAATAATTTAAATCAAGAATCATCTGTTGATAATATTTCCAACAATCAGAACCCAATGCGCATGTATGAATTTTCAACGCCAGTTACGGTAACGCAAATGCGTGAATTTTTCTATACCAGTTGGGGTAACGCTATGCAGATTAGACATTTTTAATTTCCTTTATTCTGTGTTATTTTAATTCAAAAGTACTTCAGAATGGATCTGAAAGATCGATTAATTAACAATGTTTAATTTTAAATGCATCAAACATTAAGAAAATAAACAGAATTGTTTGAAATAATCAGCTGAAAAATGTTAACCTTAGCCTCATTAATGTTTGGAAAAAATACCCTAAAATCTTACTCCTTTGGTGGTGGGGAAAATGGAAGATATTTTGGTGGGAAAGTTAATTTTTAATTAATAATTAAAATTCTAATTAAAAAAAGGGACCCCAGGTGCACATTCCCGATCTCTAAGGTATACATGTACCAAATTTGGTAGCTGTAAGTCAAATGGCCTGGCCTGTAGAGTGCCAACACACTCACACACATTGAGCTTTATATAAGTATAGATTTATTTATATATGACAAATTTTTTCTTACATCATATTTGAACAAGTCTGATATTACTTTCTTTTTTTCATATCCACACAAGAGTGAGCTAATTTGAATTTGAGTGAAAGTTTGAATTTGTTATAAAATTTATCAAAGATTTCCTTAAATAGAAGTTGATCATAGATTAAAAACTGTCATCTCATTATAGATATGAATTTTCTTTCAAAAATGAAGATTTATTCCTTGTGACCAGATTGTTGTTTTTTCATTGGATAATTTATATTCTTTTCTGTATGTTAACAATAAAATAAAATCATATTTTTTATAATATTTTGATATTTATTGAAATATTGAAATTATCTGAAGAAATATTGATAATTATCTGAAGCCATAACCCTGTTTTATATTATTTAGAATGCAATAAAGATTAGAAATATTTATCTTTGTCTACTAGTCTCTACATATATATTAGAATTCATTTTTTTACTGTCTTTTGTTTTCTGAAGTTGAATGTAAAATTTATTAAAATTATCGAATAAGTTTGTTTTCTTTTTTCTTTTCAGTACATTCACTCGGCAGGAATAATCCACAGAGTAGGTGTATTTTTCTCTGTTTAATTTATCATTATTTGTACATCTGTCTTGTTAATAATATTCATGCAAAACATTTGCCATAATTCATTCCATAATACAACATACTAGGGCTTCAATTTAGTTTAGGAAATAGAATTTTCCTTGTGCTATTTCACCTCTAATGAAAAGAGATCAATAAAGATTTTTTAAATGCAATTATTGGAATAGTTTATCATTGTTTTCTATATCATTCAATTAATTTTTAAATTTTATGATGTTTAATGTCATTTCATTCCCTTTTATTTTTGTATGTTGTTAAATCTATTGTTTTCCTTTTAATGCATTTTTACAGTAATTAATGAGTTTGATGGGGATCAGCTAGTGGATATCTTAAAAATGCAAATATTATTATTTTTATTGAAAAAATTTGAGTAATGTAGAGGTAATGAGAAAATGTAGGATTTTTTTTTTCTTTAGCTAGAAAAACTAGAGCAGATAATTTTTTTTGTGTGTGCTTAAATCTAAATTACTATGAGGATGCTTTTCTGAAATAAGTTCTGTTTTTTTACTGTTTGTTTTTAAAATATAAATCATATCTGCAGTCAAATTCACTCTCTCTTTTTTTAATTGTTTATTTCATTGTAGCTATTAATTGTTTTTTTTTAATCTTGTAAAAACTTGCTTTTTTTTTTCTCCCACTCTTAGGACTTAAAACCTAGTAATATTGCAGTCAATGAAGACTGTGAATTAAAGGTAAATGCAGTTTTATGAAAAGATACTTTGTGAAATTTTCATTGTTTGTTAGAATATATTTTATTGATATACTTTAAATTCTCAGATTTTAGATTTTGGACTTGCTCGACATGCAGAAGTCGAGATGACAGGTTATGTTGCCACTCGGTGGTACCGGGCACCTGAAATAATGCTCAATTGGATGCATTATAATCAGACAGGTTAGTAGCTTTGGAATTATTTTATATCCTTTTAGTTTCTTTTTCGTGATTGATATATGCAGTGAGTAATTAAATTAAATCTCTAGACTTTGATGAATGTACGTTTTAGACTTCTGCTGAAGGAAAGTACTTTTGTAATTATGTCTGTCCGTATATAATGTAACTAAAAAATATAGCAAATCATATGTATGGGTAAATTCACAAATATGATCTTCACATAAAAATTATAGGTTTATGTAAATTTTGAAAAGGGCTGGATTTTAGCATTTCAAAACCATGTGTTGTTTCTATCAGCATTTATAAAATTTTAATAATTCAAACATACAAAAAGTTAATTAAATGAAATTTAGCATGCTGTTTTATCATCAGAATTCTTGATATTAAATTTTAAACTAGATTTTCAATATCTCGATTATTTAATAGCCTATATATTTGTATGTATTTAAATTGATGACTCAATAATACAATGGCTTAGATAAATGAAATTTGATATGTAACCTTTATACCATAATTTTAAATTTCTGTTAAATTTTGAGCCCATTTAAATGAAAAGAAGGCATTTAAAACACATACTTAATTTTCTACATTATACTAAAAAGTACAAAATTAATCAAATTGTATTTATACAAAAAAAAAAAAAAAAAAAATGTTGGAAGTATATTCCAATTGGTTTCATCCATTAATGCCTAATGCCCTTAATTGAGGTTAGTTACATTTAGCTTCCATGGTTGATTTGATAAGATTCTGTTGAAAGGATTTCAATTGGCATAAATTGCTTGTTAGGCAGATTTTGGAGTTAAGTGCTATGATCCCTCCCATCTTTGATTTATTTTTAAGATAATCCAAGAAAATCATAACTAATCTCTTATTTTCTGACATTTTACTAATTTTATAAATCTGTT
>JAPMOR010117727.1:0-13292 GCA_026543865.1 Argiope aurantia
TCCCCTCATTGATAGGGGGTATTCGAACCCATACCATTTCTATTTCAATCCAGATGGCGTGAACCAACCACAAAGCTGGAGGCTTCTCATCCGTATATCTAAGGTGCCTTCCTGTGTGAGAAATAAAAAAGATAAAAATTAATCTGGGAAACATTTGGTAATAAAAAATCAGTTTGATAACAGTTGATAACAATTCAGTTCATCAAGTAAGAAGTAGCATGTTTAAATTTCAATGATTGATCAATTTGAGAAAAAATATTCTGTTTGATATCCTGTTTAATATTTTGATTTTGTTATTCTATTTGGGCAATTTGAGAAAAAAAGGGCTTAAAATTGTTTAAAATTTAAAATCAGTTTAAAAATATTTGAATATAAGAAAAAACAACTTTTATTTCCCTGTGAACAATTAAATGTTAAATAAATAATCTAAATATGACATTAGAACAATGTCTTTATTTTATAATAAAACTTCACTTTATATAGAAGCATGGTTTCATACTAGAAAACAAGCAGCCTCAATACCAGTATAAGTCAATGCCTTTTGCATTCAATGCTTTTTACAAGTCAATGCAAAGTTTTAGGAAGGGAAATTCGTTTGATCTAACTTATAAACTTAGAGGACACATTGACACATATAATAATTTCACTTCCTAAAACTTAGGTTAACTTTTAAAGCGAAATATTATTGGGCTGAATTCTACAAGAAAAAAAAAGGAACAAGAACTTCAAGATCAAGAGATAAACGAGGAGATACACAGCTTAAATCTATAATTTAGACGTGATACAACACCTGCGAATTACATTTCATTTAAGTGCATGCACATAACTCTTATAAAAAGATGGCTTAATGTAAAGCAGAAAAACATTACAATCGATCTACAGATTTATCGAAAAAGACTTAAGTATTCATTTAAAATTAGAATTCAACTTAAAATTTCAACTGAAAAATAATTTATTTTATGTAAATATTTTATATTATTGTGTTTAGCCTTTTTTTTAAATTTTGAGGTAGTTTATTGTTATTATATAATTGCAAAATAATAATGTTGTGCATATTATATTTGCTGCTTTAGCATAAAGAAGCGACCGAAATTGATTTTAAAAAATTCAAAACTGTAGCTTATAATATAAAAAAATAGATAAAAGGAAAAAAATAGAAAAAAGAAAAAAATATCTAAATATGTTCATCTATGTAAATATATATAGATAAATATAAAAATATAACCCTATTTCCAAAATGCCCAAATAATTGTCATCTGTTAAATGGTATTAAAAATAAAAATATAATTTAACATAAGCCAGTCAATCTAAAATATACTTCATGAAGCTCTATTGATTATGTAAAAATCTCTCAAATTCGTGGAATAAATTTTATTTTATAGCAGATGTTTGTTGTGTTAGGAAGCATTCGGAAATATGCAGCATTTGTAATCCAAAAATCAAATAGAAAGTTTTGTTTTATTTTCATGTGTGTAATAGGTTTGAAAATATAAATGTCTAATTACCGATTATTCATTTAAGCAAACCCTATATTCAAAATTCGTCTGATTCAGAATATTTTTGAGACGCAACTTACTACTGTTTAAAAATAGAAAATAATTCTTTTCTAGTTCTGCTGGTTTATACACAGCCTCATAAGAATTTGGTGATGTTTATTTATTAATTTTACAAATCGCAATGATTAAGTCGCTGAAAAATTATTTTGAATATCAGAAAAAAACTTTCCTCAAAATCATTCCAAGGAAATGTTTAGTCAATTTAAAAATCTGGAAATTCCACGCGGGCCCAATTTGAATACGAGTTCTGCAATCTAAGAAATAATTAAATGAATTTTGAATCTGAATCCTAAAGAAATAATTAAGTGAATTTTGTATCTAATACAGTTTAAATAAAATGTAGCAACGATTGTAGATCACATATATAAAAGACAGTCATTCAGATTCGTTATCATTTATGAGAAAACAAAATCGCAATCTATACCGAATTCTGCTTCTATCTTATCTTTTGATTTCCGAAATCAAACCGAGCATCAAATCAACAAACATTTCCGGATAGCTTTAAAAGCATAAATAAATCCTCTGTGAGCAAACGAAAAGCTATTTCCGAAATCACCGAGACGTTCCATTTCAATTTAATTCTCCAATTATCTCCACTTGCGTAGAGAAGAACCGCCAAGAGGATTGTTCTGCTTTTTTCCTTTAAACAAACGGATTTAATCGAAGAGATTTATTATAAAACGAAATGATTCGAGAAAATAAAATTGTTTGGGGTTCAACACTGAAGTATCACTGAGTGCACAAGAGATAGGTGGTTGATATATAACAAATGAAGATACCTTTGTCAATGTGATGAATTACTTCTTGTGAAAGCTCTTTTGAATCATTTTTCAGTTTTGGAAAAGAGAAATGGTTTTAAAAAATCAATATAATTGTATAAAAAGGTCTTTTATGTAAAGTATAAAAATGCAAATAATCTGTAAAACAAGAAGGGAAAAAAAGAATAGATATCTCAACTGTTAGTTGCTATAATTGAATCTGCAAAATTTCTTTATATTTTGTTGATAAATTTGATTTAATTGCGCTCCATGCATTGATAACTCAGCATTCGTCTATTTTTAATTCAGTATAGGATAATAAATGCAAAGTGGTTAGAACCGAACGAGTGAAATCTCTATTCTGTTATACAGAAAATGTCCTTTGCTAAGACATTTTTTTTATCTCCTGACTATTGCTAACAACATTAAAGATGAATTTTTCAGATGTCTTTTGGAAGCTTTTATCTACTGCAATAGTTTTCATAACTCTTCTTCAAGAAAATGATTGTAAAAATTTCTCCATCATGGTTCCTGAAATCTAAATAATGTAAATAAAGCTAAATAAAGCTTACATATATTTTTAAGGAAAATAGTCTGACGCGTCAAGTGAAAGAAATCCAATAAACTGGATAATGGATAAACACTCGATAACTGTTAATTTTATTTCACAACAAAGCGAGGACCACTATTGTGTTTCACAGACAATAAATGAATAACGCATAAATAATTAGCAAATATCTAATTAAACAATTAACACCACAATACTCCAACGCAGCAATAAGATAACATTGTAAAGAGAAAATTATTTATAAAATCAATATGCATTAATAGGGTCTCGAAAAGATATGTAATTTTTTCAGAATAATTTGCAGATGTCATGTCTTAATAGGGATAACATTATTATTCTGGCATTTTTAAAGCATTCATTTTGATTATCCAAATCGCTAAATATGTTGCCTAGTAGCCGAATGGTCACCAAGTTTGGGGATCATTGACCTGGTACCCATTCAACGTCTGTAATTCTCTTATTTCAACGATAAACTAGCATAGCGGCAAAACAATATTTCAGATTTGAATCCAAATTGGTGCTAACAACGCAATGCCCATTTTTTATAATGAGAAACAGTAAACTGGAATTATTTTAATTGGGATGGGAGAGTAAATTTCTTGGGGATTTCCATACAGATGTTGCATAAAAGGCACAGTAACTGGGGATGAGATGACATTTTCAGTTCTCTAAATACAGAGGATAGAAAATAATTCAAATTGGACATTTTAATTTGCATTATAATCTGCCAACATTTAGAAACTGAGACACGAAGGCCAGATCATAAAAAGAAACATGGTAATACAAAAATATGACAATATGTCATCTAGGCGGGTAGCAAATTTAATACTCGACTTCAAGGAAGCTATGTCCAGTATATGGATGCCTGCACCTGATCTAAGCAAAAAAGGAATCTGTCTTAGGCTTCCTGTCTTATGATTGGAATGTCTCTTAAGAGAAATTATTTTCTTCTCTAATACGAACTCTTATGAACGAAATATCAAGTATAATGTATATTTATATAAACAATTCAAGATTTTGGTGTCGAGGAGCTGGATGTTACTTGGGCCAATTTCTCATGGAATCAATCACTATTTTGAATTCTTTATGGAAAGTAGCTGTGCCAGAAAAATATATATTTTTTTTTATTTTTCAAATTTATAATCCATGCAAAAACCAAATGTTTTAAAGATTTCGGGATTCTAATTAATCTTCATATTGAATGCATATGTTCTCCTATTTTCCAGAGTTTAAAACACTGAACATATATTTATTTCATTAAAGAGAAGAGTTATTAATAAACTTTCTTTAATAAAAATGTATATATGAAAGCTACTATGAATTTACTTTTCGAATTATTAAAATAAAATATACAGATTTATTTTAATAATCCAATTAAATCTCAAGGAATGAATAGAAATGTTTCCGTGTTAATTTGCGATGTATCCTCCGAAAGTACAATAGCAAATTTTTTTAACGGATTCAGAATTAACAAAATTTTGTATGTTAAAAAAATAAAAATGCATAATTATTTTTTTAATATTCAAATTATGGCGCGGAATTGATTTTTTTTGTGAGAGTCAATAAAATTATATATATGTATATGGTGTGCAAAACTTAAGCCACAGGTATGTTTTTTGCCATAACTTCACGAGAAATCATCTGAGAGACATGAAATTCAGAAATGAGATGCAGCATTTTGTTCTGAAAGAATGACGAAAGCATAGTTGCGCAGAAATGAATACAATGTATACAGTATGGAATCAAACAAAAAAAAGGCTTTATTGAACTCATAGTATCGTTACACATGATTCTCTGTCCAAGAGGAAGAACAGCAAGCAGATGTTCCTTAGTACGGGATATGCCCTCCCCTTACTGCAATGGTTGCTTCGCACCGTCTCCCCATACTCAGCACCAGAATGTCCAACAGTTCTTGAGGTAAGAGTGTCCATTCCTCACTCAGCATCTGTTTAAGTTGTCGGGTGTTCCCAGGAGGATGTAATCGTGCCGCAAGGCGTCTCCCCAAAGCATCCCACACATTTTCTATCGGATTTAAATCAGGGGAGCACGCCGGCCAATTCATTCGAGTGATATCTTCACTTTCCAGAAGCTCCTCAACAGCATGAGTCCTGTGAGGCCGTGCATTGTCATCCATAAAAACGAAGTCTGATCCAATGGCACCTCGGAACAGACGCAAATGGGGAAGGATCACCTCCTGACAATAGCGATCTCCAGTTACAGAACATCTGTCGAAAACGTGAAGCTCAGTCGGCCCGTTCATCATAATGCCTCCCCAGACGGCAACTCCAGGACCACCGAAACGGTCTCTTACCGTGATGTTATTGGGAGGAAACCGTGTCCCGACCTTTCTCCAAATCAACTGGCGTTGGGAATCGCTTGTGGCACTAAAACGACTCTCATCTGTAAAGAGGACACGACTCCATTGATGAGATGTTCAGTCTTTGTGCTCCCTGCACCACTCTAAACGGTGCCGCCGGTGGGAAACTGTCAAAGGGAGGCAGCGTTCAGGACGGCGGGCGAATAGGCCACCTTTGTGAAGGCGTCTGGACACAGTAAAACGCGACACTTGTCGCCCCGTTACTGCACACAGTTGCTGAGCAATGGCGCTTGCTGACTGGTTTCGGGTTCTTTTCGCCAGCAGGACGATATATCGGCCATCCACTGCAATTGTTTTCCTGAGGCAGCCACCACCAACCTTTCTCACAGCTGTACCTATGGTTTGGAAGGCTTTCCAAGCACGCGAAACGACACTTTTGTTGATTCCGAACTCTTCAGCTACACTGGTCACACTACGCCCCTCCTCCAGCTTTCCGATCATTCTTCCACATGTGAAATCGTCCAGGTGATTTCTGCTAGCCATATTTCACGAATTAACTCACGTGTACTTGCAGCGAATGTCTTTAATTGCGTCTCCGTCCTTCCTTTTATTGTAGTGTTGAGCTGCGCGCGCCTTCCGCATGTGTTTTGCGTACGCTCACGTCGCCTGTGACGTTTTGTTCCTGATATTTGCATACGCATGACCTTTCTCTTGAATTACGTGTTCATTGTACTGATCGCAAGAACTGCTTTTCTGCAATTTCATGGCTATCTGCTTAAAATTTGCATTGTTGCTTACGTGGAAAAAAAGAATTTGACTACAAAATTTAAAGTATTAAAAGACAATTATTTTTTCCTTTCACTGAAAAATAAGAACACAAGATTTCTAGAAGTTTAAACTTTTCATCTCCATTTCTTTTTTAAAAACCACAAGCTATCTTTTAAAACATCTAAAAAAATTAGATTTTATATTATTCATAATATCACTTGTGGGCAAAAATTAAAGTGTTTTTGCATAAATATAAAGCTTCAACTTTTGAGAACTTAAGAAAACTTTGGACTCCAAAAAATATCCAAATGATTATGAAATTTATGTAATTTGGAAGTGCTTATAAACATTGATTCAGATTCTAGAAGACACGTCCTTAATAATATGTACAAAGTCGTGATTTTGTCTTGTTTCAAAGCGTCCGAAAAAATTTCTAATTTAGTAGAAAAATTTATTTATTAAATAAATGTTCTCACATACCGGTCATACAAAATGAACAGATGTCCAGGCACCTTCTCTGTAAATTTGGAATTATTTTAATAAATTATTTTTGTAACTAAAAAAAAAAGATTCATTAACTTGTGCCTGCACAACAGCAAACAAAACATGTAGCTAAGTAACTTTTTCTTGACATATCATTTTATGTTCAGAACGTGATTCAGATAAAGTAACATGGAGTAAAGTGAAGAGTCAAATTTAAAAACTTTTTATCTCCTTAAAATTAGCATAATTATAAACAAAAAAAGGCTTTTAAGAAAAAATACTGACTCCCTTTGGTGCTAATAATGTAAAATTGATTTATCGCATACAATTTTTAATTTCTAGTTTATTAGAAAAATACATCATATATAATAAGTACATCATTTATATATCACAGTAAAAGTATTTTGGAATTCAAATATTCTATATAAGTAATAATTAAAAAGTACCTCTAAATATTAAATCGAACCGTAAAATGAAAAATAACGGAATAATTTTTTTTGTTGTTGTCAATTTGCAAAATTTGAAACGATAATTTGTATAATTCCATTTTTTCAGTTACAATAATCTCCTATATCTTTCTGCAATGTATTTGGAAATTTTAAAGAAGTTCTGTAATTCTGCAAAAGCCGTTTCTTTTTAACAAATAAGGTAAAGGTGACATAATAATCAGCATCAATATTTTCTTTTTCTTTTCTTTCTCTTTTCTTTCAGATAAAGAACGGCGAATGCACGAATGATATATGGACAAAGGGAGGGTCACCTGCCAGGTCCAGACTGGATAAATAACACATCGCCTCTTGTTAGGTCATTCAGCTGAAACCATCCCATCTTTCAGATCTCTTTTGTTTAAGGTTAAAGATCGTTGCCAACTCAGCATCTGTTCGGATGAATCATCTTAGAATTCTAACGCTACGTCAAAATATATTGCAGTTCATTATCAAGGACATTCTTAGATCGTTTGGCGGAACTGAAATTAACTATAACTGGATAAAATGGTAAGTAAGATATGAATAATCTGGCTTTCGAAGGTAGGATTCGTTGCAAAATATAAGAGTGGGTTTTTTATTTGAGAATAAGAGGCTTTTTAAAACAGCAAGATATTTCAATTTGTCAAAAGCATGCTATTTTGATTTGATATTGCAATTGCACAAGATGTTTAAATTTAGTTAAAATTAGGATCCTTTAAGAAAATCATCTTTATTGCGTTCACTAATCGTAACCATTTTTGAAAGGGATGTAGAACAATACAGTGTTCAGAAGTTGCAGATAGTTTCCTAAAAATGAAGCAAATGATTATAAAAACAAGTATTAAGCTACCTATGGCTGATGATTTGAAGAAAAGGAGGAATATTAATATTATTAAAATATAATTAAGCAAATTTTTTCCACTTACTTGAGATAGTTTATTATTACAATATTTATTAATTTAAGTTACAAAATAATATTGAAATGATAAATATAGTTAATGCAATTTTAATATTATTTCCTATTTTTGTTTAAGTGCAGAAATATTTCTCCCTATTACTTATTAAAACGAATTTTGTAAAATCTGTTCGTAATAAATACCATTAGACAAAAGTTCATATTTATATATTACATAGTTGAAGGTTAGAATAATAAATCACTAACATCATTGTAAGACATATGAGAAAATTCCTTGTTTGATAGTAAAGACGGTTTTTTGAGACTGCAATCTATCATTTGATATCGATAATATGATAAACCCTCCTTTCCTTTCTTTTAGTATAGCAACTCTAATGAGTGTGACTTGATACATATTCTCCAATATTCTAAGATAGGCAAAAATACTTTATATGAATTTAATAACTTTTTTACTTTGGTAAATTTTATTAACTTTCAAATAACTTTATTTTAATTTAAGCTAAAGTCTGAGTGAAATAAGCGAAAGATTTCTATTTAGATTTATGCAATACCAATTTCCCATTCGGATCTATTAATCTCAGTTTTTAAGGTAAGTAACTACGTTAAATAGTCGATATTTCGCAAAAAATATTAATTTTTTGATTAATATTTTTATAGTTTTATCCGTTATTTTTTTTAATAAATCCGTTTAAATTTCCTTTCTAAATTCATTTTTTCGGTAAGTTGCATATTTACGTTTATATATGTTTTAATGCTATTTAACAGATTTAAAAGCTAATTTTTGTAATTCTAAACTTTGGTGAAATTTTCTTGCAATAAACCTCATAAATTGAAATCTAATCAAATGTGGTATAATATTTTCTTAATGTATTCTTCAGTTCCAGAACTAGATAATAATTAATTTATTCATTTAGAAATATTTTATAGTTGTTTCAGAGCTTAGCAATGCAAAAATAATTGAAATTTTCAAGTTATTTGTGAGTCAAACCCCAATATTTAAATAGTGAAGAAAAATACATCTTCTATTTTAATTCAGAAAGTCTTAGTTTATTTCTAAAAATATCTGCAAAATTCTAAACAATAAACCTCTTAGTTTCAGATTTTTTTGGTTTATACCTCTTTTTAGCCATCCCCTCCGCTTATTTAATTTTAAAAAAAACTGTTATTTAATATATGACAAAGGATTTTTTTATCAAGGAAATACGATTCAATTCGTAATTTCGATTTTATTTCAATTATTAGTAATTTCTGTGAGTGCCGGATATTTTAGAATCCTTTGTTATGACGAAACATTCGCCCACGGCTGAAAATATTTAGAATTACTAGTAAAGATCTTTATTTTTGTTTAGTAATAGTTATGTATAAAACATTTCATTTTTTTAAATCTAAATATTAAAGAGAGAATAGATATCTTAGTTTTCTTAAAGTAATAGTTAAGGTTTTCGATTTCTTATCAAGAAATCATTTGGTTTACTTCGATATCTGTGATATAAGCAGAAAAAAGGCATTTTAAGAAATAACAGAATCTTTGCATAGCTTTAAAATAACTCTATGGGAATCTAAAAGCTATGTCTGCAGTTACTTTTCACAAAAAAATCGGTCGATAGGATTTTATTTTCTGACAATTTGTAAGAAATGTAAGATAGTTTAAATTATTCTTTGAGAAGTCTTTCAATGTATTCTGATATATGATAAAAATTATATTTTAAAAATGTCTAAATGATTGTAAAATTATAAAATATTTTCAATAGAAATTGAAAATTTTGTCTGCGGGTATTTTTCATTAAAAAGGGAACCTGGTAATTTTTTTTGTCAATATATAGAAAATTTCAGATACTTTAAATGATATTCTTTGGAAATTCTGTCATCTAAGAATTAAATAAGAGCAATCTAAGAAATTTCTTACTCTTTTAACATGTGTTGAAAAACCACTGAATTATTAAAAATATTTTTTTTTTCATTTGAAAAATACAATGCTTCGAAGATAAAGAGAGTTTACTGGAAATTTAGTTGATTTGTATGTAATAAATCATTTTCATTTCTAAAACAATGTTGCTAAGATAAAGGGAGTTTACTAGAAATCTAGTTGATTAGTATAAACTATACATTACTTGCTATACTAATCTGTTTCAAGATTTATCTCGAGAGAAGTACTAAAATCTATGCTGTGAGTTTACAGAATTGATCCATTATACACTAATTTGTCTTTACGAGGCCAAATAACTGCATTGTTCTATCAGTATTGAGCTCTTCAACAATAAAATAAAACCAAACTATAAAAATTATTTTAGCTGTGATATTTTATTGCCTTAAAGATGTTCTGTTTATTTTGCACGGGAACTTCCCTAAAGAACTAGTCAAATGGCGCCATGCTGCTATGAATACATGAATGCCTTCTTTATTTAAAATCTAGTTCTATATTGTCAAACACTCCTCTGACATATAAAAAATAAAGATTTCATTCCAATATTAAAAATGTACAATATATTTTACTTGTTTTAATGAATACGTCTAACCGATTGTTAAATGGAAGGAAACACGCTGTTAAGAAAATTACAAAATAACCAGCATATGCATCAGGTAGAATATTTAATATCTTATAAGTTTTCCTATAATATTTCACAAATAACATGATGAAATAACCTAAAAATGTAAAAAAAGAGTCAATACGGCAATACCAAAGAACATGAAAAAAAATCATAAAATTATAATTCTTTGCTTTCTACAACATAAAGAAAACACGTGTTTAAACATTCATAGAAACAATAAAAAAGGCTTAAATTTCGTTAAAACAATAAAAAATAAAGCGGAAAATATTTTGCAAAAATATGTTTAAGTGATTATCAAAATTCATAAATGAATGAAGAAATAAATAAAAAAGAAATTCAAAAAATATTAACTTAGTACTTTAAAAAATTATATACTTCAAACGATAATGTTTAGAATATTCAAACATTATAAAATCACTGAAGTTATTAATAAAATTAATTACTTAAATTTTTAAAAATTGTTATAAAAATTCAGTATTGTACCTATGAGACGGATTTCCTTCTTTCAAAAATATTTTTATCCATATTCGATAACTTTTGGTTCAACGATCTTCCTCTCAGAACTTTCACACACATATTTGCTATTATTATTAGACATATGGAGGAAAATATGGAAAATAAAAACATATGTTGTTTAATAATAGTTACTAGAGTGCACATTGGATTTTGAAATATCAAATGTATATGTGCTATTTTTTTATATTTCATTACATGGCGCAGGAACCATATTTTGCCATATTGGGTTAAATAAAAGTGATCGTATGTATGAAAACTATATGAAACCATACCATATTTAAATTTAAAATGAATGAAAAACAAATTTTTTCCAAGTGAGAAATAATTTCTTGAAAACGTGACTAAAAATAAAAATAAAAGTTTCTGTGATACCAAATTTAATGTCACATAAATATTTCCTAGATTTTATTTAAAATTTAAATTTTATTTTGAGATAATTTTTATTCTCTCAGTTTTTGGATTTACACTTATTTGCGTTGGAAAGTGTAAATAGATCTTGCATCCACGTTATCAACGCTATGGGAAAATGAATATATTTAAAATATAAAATACATATAGACAAGTCAAGCTTAAAACATTAATATTCCACCATGTTTCAGAATAGAATTTTGAATTTCTTTGAATTTTTCCACTCGGAGTTTTGAAAAAGTAGCAACACAATTAAATTTAAGAATTAGTGTAAATCCTTGAATTTGGTTAAGATATAGAATTCACGTTCAATTTTCACAGTTTTCTTACAGCAAATATTTTTTTAAAAAAAAGAAATGTAATGAAGAATATAGATTAGAATTAGAGAACACACAATATAATTGTCGTTTCTGAGAATTCAAAATTTCATTAATTTTTTTCGGTTTCTATTTTCTTTGTTGTTTTAGTTCAGAATTGAAACATGACATCACATCAGATTAGAAAAGCAAACAGCATTTTTTTGTAAAGCAAAAGCTATTTCCAAAATACACGGATTTTTTCGTTTCCGTTGTAACCAATTTCTATTCTTCCGCTTCTTTTCAATTATCTCCGCGTGCATGGACAAGAATAGATATTGGTTTATTCCGCTACATTTTCCTTCTTTCTAGAAAGAAATAAAAGGAATCGCCCCATCAGAATCGAAGTACAAAGCGGCTTAAAAGAATTTTGAATAAAACTGTTTGGAACTCAAAAAATATCTCGCGAAAGATCCAGAAAAAAAGTCATCAATAAAGAAGTATATTTTGTAAATGCGAGGAATTACCATAATTTAGGGATGAATGAAAAATTCATTCAAATGTCTGAGATTCTGGGAAGAAAAGGGATTTTAAAAATTAAGAAAAAAATTAATTTCTGAATGTTTTATTCTTACTCAAGAGGCAGTGTAATATATTTTCGTCGCATTATAGCAAATGTAGTCCTGATGAGACTTGAAGCGACTTGAGAAGAGAGAAAGTAGATCAAATTCTTTTTATAGACCTTTCAGATTTTCGAAAACCACTCATTTTTTTAACTACTGATTATTCACAGTAATACTAACTGCAGTTTTCCCTACAATGTGCTCTCTTATCTTTAAACTTTCAAAGTCTATTTCAAAATTCCGGATAAACATCCTTCCAAGCCCCTTCATACTTTCGAAAATAAAATCACATCATTCTAATAATATATGTTTTCCAAATACATTTTTATCTTTATCGTCTGAAATATCATTTTTCCAACCTCGGCATGCCTATTCCAACCTTAGGTTACATTGATAAATTCAATGTTTAACTGTTCAAATTTTCATCCACTAGGAGGAATAGATGCTTGAGATTATTGATGGAACAATTTGAATTTATGTATTCAAAGATGTTGTATATTTACATGTACATGTCAAGAAGTTCGGTTATTAGAGTAACGAGATCCTTATCTGTGTCAGATGGAGTCACATAAACATGACTCTTCGGATGTGGCTATGAAAAGTAATCGAATCTACATAAACAGGCAGATTCAGGTGGCGGAGGGACTTTTTAAACAAGCTCAATCTATTGCTCTCCAAAACTTTCCTTTCTGTTTCCTTTCTATTAAACCCATTTCCCCTTTCCTTACATCTCTTATTTTCCGTGTTTGAGCCTCACCGCATCACTTGCACTAATACATTACTACAGTGTTACTAAAGTGTTACAGTATCCTGCTCTAACCCTTAAAGTTTGTTGCGTGAATTTAGGATCACACTGAATATAGTAAAAAAAAATTGTCTGTACCTTTAGCCTCAACAAATAGAAAGATATCACTAATTTTACTCACCAAGCTAAGTAATTTATAGCTGATAAATTACTCAATGTTTATTGGGCAAGTATAATTGAAAATATAACTTTTATTATTTAATAGATGCAGTAGCTAGATGCATAGTTAATTTAATAGATAGATTTAATAGATGCATAGTTA
>JAPMOR010117727.1:13302-58824 GCA_026543865.1 Argiope aurantia
TAGATGCATAGTTAATTTAATAGATAGATTTAATAGATGCATAGTTAATTTAATAGATAGATAGTTAGTTAATAATAGATTTAATAGATGCATAGTGAGTGAGTAGCTAGTTATGGAACGTGGCTAGTTCATATTTTTCTGCTGTATTTTAAGGGGTATTGAAAAATATACATTGCATACTTCAGATGCATGAAAAATATTTAAGAATTAATTATCTAAGGGAAACCACAAAATCTCATTTTAGATTAAAATTCCTTTGTTATCAGTTACATATAATCAGAATAGTGAGGAGATTACTAGCTCAGATATCATGCTAGCAGAAAATCAGCTAAGAAAAGTATATCGTTCCATAACCATAAAATATCTAAAAAAATAACAATTTTTTTTCTAAAAATTTAGGAATTTTTAATATGCAAGGAAATGAATTGAAGAAAATTTTAACAATGAATTTACTATTACTTCTTAATGTGAAGCTATTTTGTTAGCAATGCTGGATAATAATAAATCTTTTACGACATGCCAATTGTTAGTATAAAATATATCAATTTATGAACTTAGCTTTTTCGACAAATTTAACTCAAATAATTTTGATTTGAATAAGATTAATATAAAGAATTATAGTTGAATTCCTAATAATGTAATTCAGTGAAAGATTAAAAGGAATTTATAAATTATTGATAATAAATTGCGGCGTTTAATATATTGATAAAAATTATATTTTTATGTCAAATAATACAAATGCAAGAAATATTTTATTCAAAAACTTTAAAACTATTAATTTAATTTGCAAAGAAAATATTCTTTGCAATAAAATAAAAACTTAGCTAAATGAATACTAGTATAAATTTAATAACCTTTCTTTTTTAGTCAGCAGCAAATTACAATTATTCTTTGAGAAATTTTCCGCAAACATTTCACGATATGACAAAAGATACATTGCCAAGAGAAACTGGAAGAAATTACAAAGTTTCAGTGAAATTCATTTTATTCGTGCACTTTTTAAGTCCAAGAACAAGCAAGGTCGGCAAATGTTTGTATTTCGATTTCTTTGTAACCTTTAAAGAAAGTATTTGCCTTAGGGTGCAAAAGCGTTTCGTCAATTATTAACAATCTTTTTCTTTTCGTTTCGTAATTATTGCTATTCATGATTATAAAGAGTTTTAATTTTCTCTTTCTTTTATTATTTTGAAGAAAAAAATATAAATTTAATGAAGCTAATAGTTATGACTTTTGAAACATTTCCAAGAGTTACGAAGTTTAAATTACCGCATTAATTTTACTGATATATTTGTGATATAAAACAACTAAAAATTTGAGATCTTTCCCCGAAAGAAAAATAATTACATAAAATTAAGTCGGTGTTCGAAATAACTTTCTTCAAAAAAATAGAGGTATATCTTTAGGCAATCCTCTCAGGAAATTTATGAATTTATTCGAGTTTTCATCATTTGAAAGAAAATCAATTGCACGATTTTACAAGCAAAATTTCTATAACTCTTTGTATAGGATACATACATATATATATATCATATATAGCATTCATAGCATTATGTGACAATTTTAATATAAACCACTTCACAAAATGCAAAACAAAAGCTTAAGTTCAATTTAAATCAAATCGTAGCGGTGTTGGATTTGGGACAAGGAGAAGCCAGGTTCGAAATCAGATTAACAGAGGTACTACCGTGCAAGCGGGTCTTGCGGGCGCCAAATCTGTGTGCTAAGAAAAAATGTCCCTTTCCTTCGTAGTGTGGTATTTTGAAAAAAATATTTCAACTCAGACTCCATCTTGATCACCTATCCGCTGCTTATAATTAAAATGTCTGTCCCAAAATATTTGTAGAGTTGTTTTAAAATGGAGCCCTTTGAAATCAATATTACAGTGCAAATATACACCAATATACGCCAGTATACACCAATTACAGTGCCAATATACAATTATACGCCAATATAGATTTTAGTTCTTTTCTGAAAAAACAGATGGCTATAGTAGGCTTATTTAAAGTTTATTCCCCAATAAGAATTTGATAATATACTTGAGTAAGTTGAAAAAATATTTTGTACTTTTTTTTTAATTTGGACAAAAGCTTTTGCTAAATAATTAACTTATTGTTTATGTCAGTATTTTTCATTTAATAATTAAAATTCTAAAAACTCTGCAAAAATATTGGTTTTACTCCCTGCAAAATCTCTCCATGTACCTGACATTAGATCATTTTTGGAAGCTCGGTCTATAAAGATTAAAATCATAAGATAAATTAGCTTTTATCACCGAAATAGAAACGTTACACATCTGAATAAACATATATTCTAGTAGAAATAGATGTATTCACTGAATATTTTATATCTCTGAGAACTTATTTTATACTATTTAGTATTTACTGTTATGTAGTGTTAAAATCTGTAATGTATCAAGTGGCCACAACTAAAACCAATTCAATGATATTTTTGATTTCTTTAACTTTTGTAAAAGAAATATGTCTAATGTAAAACGTATGTTATATATATGTTAGAGATGAATCAAACTGGATGCACATATGCTTTGAATATTTATAAATTAATATATTTCGCAATAATATTAGTTTATAAATATTCTATAATATAAAATAACATCTAATTTAATGAATAAATGTCAGTACCTTTGAAATCATAGATTATTCCTCATCAAGAAATGAAATGCTTCATGAAATTTGTACTTCATCAATATATTCATTTAAAATTTAATCGATTTGATAAAAATCAATGAAAACTGAATAATAATTACTCCAAATTCAATTTTTTTTTAGATTTACAGTATTTATTATTGTATCACATGAGCATCAATAAATATCTAGAATAAACGGATTAATACTTTGATTACTTTTAAATTATTAAAATCAATACATATTGTTACAGGTTTGCAATATTTTTTTCCTGCGTAATTAACCCCCTTTTAAGAAAGAAAGATAATTTATTTCAGATAAATTCATAATGATATTACAAACTTAATTGTCCGGTTCATTTATTCTCTAAATTTGAGGTATTGTAACCTCATTATTTTATTCGTCTTATTGTTGTTTCTAATGGCACTCTCCATGTACAAGCCCGCTGACTTCGTCAGTGGTCTTAAGCCAAGGGAGCGTCTCTTGTTTTAGCAGCGCCAATTAGGACCAAGAGTACGTCTTAGCTCACGCATCACATTCTCTTGTACATCCCCTTTTTACAGGGGGGGGGAGGGCACATTCAAACATCTCACAAATAGAACAGATGAAGAACAACCATGCCCGAACCGAGACCGAACCCGACGCGCTTCCCTTATGCCATAACGCCGGCATTCGTCTTGTAAACTAGACAAATATTAAATAGAATTCTTATTTTTTAGTTTGACAACAATGTAAGAAAATCGCGCCATCAAATGCTTGATAAAACAACGAAAAGATTTTCGATTTTAGGACAGTAAAGTAATCTGCTATTGAAAATTCAATAATTTTTTTTAACTGTCATAAATTAGAAAAAAACTGTAAGACTATTAAAATGATTTTAAAAATAAATATTGTTAGTTTCGAAAAGGTGTAAAATTCATTTCCGTCAGTTATCACAGACAAATCTTAAAATTCAGTTTAAAATGTAATTAATTAAAACTCCAATTAAAAAAATTCTTCAAGTAATCCATTTTCAACTTTTAATGCGCACTTGTACACACACTTTTATTATTAGTAGAAATACAGAGTTAACATTTTTCAATGCAATTAATTAACTTCATTGTACCAAAAAACGCAACTACAGTTTTTCCAATTTCAAGTTTTCATTGTCATGAAAGTACCTATTTGATTTACTTTGTTGCAAGAAGATCGAAATGTTGTTCGAAATGAAAGGGAAAAGGCGAGAATACAAATTTCATTAATCTTGTTAGAAAGGGAGAAAAAGATATATTCCATAAATGAATTTAAGGAAAAGAAATGTGAATAGTTTCCAAGTTCCAGACTTTTATTGCTGCCGATATCGGAAGAACGTGGAGTTTTGAAATAAGACTTTCGTCAGGTAAAACAATAAGATGAATCCACTCTTAAAAGAAAAACCCGTTTCATATTCCATACCATTCCTTGAATCAGAAGTCAGTGGCAAAAATATAGAAACCATAAATAGCTTTGCAAAAGTTGAAAGAATACTTTTTTTTTCTCAACTTCACTTTTGCTTTTTTTTTATTTGAGGAATATAATTTTTCGACCAAGCATGAAATTAAAGAAATAAGAATAAAATATTTTTACAAATAGTTTAAACTGTAGATTCTTAATTATCAAATATGAATAAAAAAATCATTTGATTTCTATTACAGTGACGGTTATATTTCAATTACTCGAATTTGTGTGAAAAAAAGGAAAGGAATCGATACTTCAGTTTATTATGTTAATTTATGGTTTAATAAAAATTTATTACTTACAAACTTGACAGTGGTAGAAATTATTTTTTTAACACCAAAACTGAAAATCCCTTTTACTGGAAAGAAAATAATTAAATTAAGTGTAATTATGTTAGCTTTTATTCACTGATGCAAAAAAAATCATGCATAAAAGTTTACTTGAATCACTGAATTTGAAGACACATTCCTTCATCCGTAAATGGCATAAATTTCGTCTTATGTCAATAAAAAAAGCAGGTTATGTTTTTGACCAAAAACTCACGTTTATGAGATAAATCTGACCAGTTGGATATATGTTCAATCAATGTTTTCATTCATATTTACAAGGTGTAATATTATCACTGTATAATTAACCCTTTTGATGGAAGTTAGATTATATCTGCCTTAGCATATTTTATATATGTTTCTTTAAGTCGTTTAAAAAATAAGGATTTATAAATAACAATTCATAGGAAAATATTGTGAGACGAAAATGCACTTTTAAAAGATTATTAAAAAATAATTTTATAAGACATAATTTACGAGTATCGATTGTATTGTTGCATGTAGAATGAACAGCCTTTCTCGATAGGATTTAATTCAACTATACAAACTCATTTTAGTATTCTTCCATCAATAAGAAAAACAGTTATGCTATCCATGATAACATAAATGTAATATTGTATAGTTTCTTACAGCGTAATCGATAAAGAACAAATATAATTATTCGAGCCATCTGGTTCTGTTTATTAGATAACATATTTATGGTAACTTTTTGCTACAGATTTCAATAACTAGATAATGTCTTTTTTTTATTACAGAATTAAAAATTGAGATATGTATATTTTTATGCAATCCTGTTTTAGTATCCATTTGCTTTGACAGTGTAATGAATTGCAAAAATGGCTCTTATTAAAGAAATTATCCATGTTGTGAAATAATTTGTTTACGTAGTAACGTTTTCCACTGCATTTCTATAAAATAAAAGAAATGAGAAACCATTGACTTATACTTTAACTCTTTCTCTTAAAGTCAGCCATACAATTTTAATCAAATTTCAATTTTTTTCATTACTTAGAAGGTATTTTATATATATAATATATCCATTATATTTTAAAACATAAACTATCTTAATTCTTGTTCACAATAACGTAAAAAAGAATTTTAGCTTGATCATCACCTCAAATCATATTGTTAAGTAAAATACCCAATCAATAATAATTTAAAGTTTGTGCATTTCTCTAAAATCATTTGAGTGTAAAAATAATTTATACATTTTTTTTAATTTCTGCTGATGTTTCCTTTCATACTTTAGTATTTTTATCCTTCTCATGCACATGCATTAAATATAATTTTTCTTAATCATTAAATTTATAGAGGTTTCTTACGTTAATATAATTTAAAGTAATATACATCATTCAGAAGCGTACAGTAACTTTAAAAATAAATACTCAGCAAACTAAGAAAAAAAGTGAAAAAAAAAACAACACTTATAATAAAAATAAGGATAAATAATTTACTTAAAATAAGGACAGGATAATTTTTATATGAAAGCAAAGTTTTGATTGCCACTCATTTTAAAATTTAAACCACAACATGAATTACTTAGGTTAGGACTATGAATATAATAATTTGTTTCTGAGAATTTTTCGAGCATCTGTAGAAGACACCCCAATTTTTACAGCATTGCCAGCCAATGATACAAACAGAGAATTATGAATTAAAATTTTGCTTCCATTGTTGAATAAATTGTTTCCTTTTCTGACATTCAGCTCCTGGATCATGAGGATACATAGAACATTAAAGCCTTTACTAAAATGAACCATGAATCATACCATGAACTTTATCATTCTTATCTCCTACTCGCCAAAGAGTCCGAGTGATGAGAAAGATAATTAATGTGATGTTATTTCGAATTGTGGAGAGAATTTCTAAAGGCTTGGACATATAAAATGTTTATGATATCATGTCACAAATATTAAGACTAGCTCAAGAAAACTGAGAAGAAATCTTTTTTAAATGGAATGTGTGGGTGCAAATATAAACGGAGGGTGTAAAGAGGACATTTATCAACTTATTGACCATCCCGTTTGTTGGTTGTTAAAAATGTTACTAAATACTTTTTGTAACATAATCTCAATGTCTACTTTAGAAAATAGTTTTAAACTTCAAATTTTGCTAGATATATAACTCATACTATTTAAGAAATATTACATCATTATGTACATTGCGATGTGCAGTTCTTCAACTTTGTCTACACCTTTATACATCCAAATATATCACAGGAGAGAATAGCAGTGACTAAAAACGGGAACACTTAAAAATTATTTCACTATTGTTTGACTTTGAACTTAAAATTAATTATAAATACATTAACATTTAAAAAAAATATTAAAAACCTGTCTTATATTGAAACGTGCTTGCATGGAAAAAAATTCCCAAGTCATTATATCTCGTGCATCAAGAATGACAAAATAAAGCCAGGATTAATTATTAGCAGTAATAATAAAAATGATTTGAAATTCCCTTCCCCAATTTTGTGCATTGTAAAATAAGTTGCAAATATTTTTAACAATTTACTAAAAATAGAAAAAATATGCGACAAAAATTATTATTATTAAAGAGATTGCGCAAGTTTTAAGATTACGTAAAACTCTTTTTTTATACTGCCATATTTTGGATAATATTCGCGAAAAATTACAAAATTGTTTATAATCTTTAATTTATTAAGCTTCCAAAGATTTTTTTAAAAAATTGCTTCGAAGATTCGTATTCTCCAATGTATATATGTACCAAGACTGATAGTTCTTGGTCAAACGGTCTGACCTATTGAGCATCAATACACACACATTCAATTTTATTATTAGTAGAAATAATGCTTTTTGAATAATAATAATAAACGGGATTCACTGACCAACCTCCTCCTGTAGAAATAACTCTTTGTGTATATGGCCCTATTCAATATTTTAAAAATAAATTTTTACAATATGTCTGAGCAAATTTTTAAAATACAACACACGATTTTATAAATATGTTGGACATCTTGCCTTATATAACTCATTGTATCAATTAAACAGAACTATTCGATGTACTTAGTTGCACATATATTAACAATAAATAATAATTTCATGTTAAAAAAATTCTCAGTTATATCTGCATTTTACGAACAAGTGGCATCACTCTACCTTCTTTCGCTTACGATGTATTGATCTTTAAATTCTCTCTTGACTATTTAAGTACTGTGCATCCATAATTAACAAAACCATGAAATATATTGAAAGGATATATTTCAAACGTGTAAGCATTCCTTATGTGTTTTGACTTCTAACTTTGCCAAAACTATTAATTTCAGGAATAAATGACAAATTGAAAATCAACTTATTAACTGAAATCGGTTAATTAATGATATGTGAATTCATTCTTATTTTCCCGACGACAAAAAAGTTTGCTCTAAGACTTTAAATCCTCTAAACTTTTGCAATCTACCATAGGTTTCAATTCAGAAAATCAAAACTTTTCAACAACAAAAAAAGCGAACATTTTTCTCACATCCAAAACTATTCAAAAAAGTTTTCCGATTCCTCCTTTTCTTTCTCATATACAAGCAAAAAGTAGATACCTCTTATTCCAGTGCGATTTGGAGAAATAATTCAACATTTTCATTTTATGTTTATTCACTATTTCCTTTACAATCTGAAATCTTAAGCTTTCCAGTTTCTATTTAGAAACTTTCTTCTTTAATAGTTTAACTGTAACTATATAGATTATATCTTTTCATTTTAGAAACAGTCTCCTGAAAACAGCTTTTGCAATTAAGAAACATATTAAAACAACTATTTTCAGAAAACTGCATTTATTAGTGACTTGTTTATAAAACTTCAAAAAATTTCCATGATTCTGGCAATGGGGCGTTCCAAATTTTTAGTATCCTCCAAATAAGATTGATGTTTAGAAGATAAGATTTTAAAAAAATGAAATCCACGAAGAATTAGAAGGACATTATATAATTCTACAAAAAAATTTCAAGAGTAAATAAATAAAATAATAAGGAATACTTAAAACGCATTATAAAATAATTATTCTCTTATTGTCCCTATTTAGAAATCAGAACTCTCCGAGGTAAGGCACAAACGCCAGCCGTTACTTGTTTACGTCAAAATAAGGAAGAAATTACAAAAAAAGGAGATGTTTTTTTATATCAAGAACTATACAGAATCATTTTACTGTCATTAATTCTTTTGGCATAGATTTTAAAAGTTTTAAAACAATCGCCAATCATTTTCCTAATTATGGACATTTAAGTTGGATATTTAAAAATAGTTCTTCATAAGTACTCATAATCCGATTCTATTCCAAATGGATTCTAGTAAAATTCCATGGATTATAATTTCCAAACGAATTAGTCTGTCCTACCGTTTTTTAAATGGAAAAGAATAAACGATATGCATGATTGCAGCAACAGAAAAAATGAAAAGAAACATTCAGATTAGAAAATTGTTTTTGCTTCAAAGAAAGAAGTGTCGTAGAATGCATAAAAAAACATTAATAACAAAAGAAGTTTTGTTTGTCCGGATGATAAATTAACTTGCTTTACAGATTAATGAAAAGATTCTTTACAGTCAAGTGCGATTTGAAAAAAGTTCTTAAGAATTATGATGAAGATTTTTTATGACATTCTTTTTTTGTTCTTTTTTTTTCTTTTGCATACATGAAAAATAATGAGATGCGAAAAATACGCAAAAACAGAGCATCGGAATGTAATAAAATTACAATTAAAATAATAAAAAGTACTGATCATTTCATTTTTTATACAAGATATATATTTCCAAATTCAGTGAAGCTTTCGAATGCTTTTAGTTTAAATGTATAACGGGAAGCTGAAATAAGAATTGGAGGAAATGCTCCCTGATATACTTTGAATTTTCTTTTGAGACGCATATTTTTCTTTTCTTTTACTTCAGAATTAAATATCAACCCAGTATTTTACTTTCATACAAAATACCTTATCACTTGAAACAGTAATATTCATTTAAAATTCTCTATATTTTGCCTTAAGAAACAAAAAGCAGAAAAGATTTTTTAAATGACGTTAAATTATTTGAAGTTAATTCCATACACAAGTCTGTTTTCACAAGGAACACAATATACCTTTAAAATATTTCTGATGAAATTGTGTTAAAAATAATTCTGGTAATATTGTTATATTATCAAAGCAGACGTGAAATATTTAATAGAAGGGAAATTAAAGAAAACTTTAAATTAATTCAAACCCATTTAAACGCCTTAAATAGACGAATTTGAACAAAATTATTATGAAATTCATAGACTTCTAAAATCAAGTATTAAAAGAAAGGTCCGAATTTTATATTCCAGAATATTAGACTAATTTTTGAAGTTTCATTATGGTAATGAAATATTAAAGAAATATTTGAACTTCTACAATTATTGCCGTATAATTTCAATATAAATATATACAAAAGATTGGTGCTCTTTGTAAATATGTTGATCTATGCAAAATGATCGCTTTCATAAATTATTGATTCTTTTTTTTTCTCAAGAGCTCTAATTCGCATATAAATAGAATGAATGACTAAAAAGAATTAACTATCTGTAAAGCAGACACTTATTGTGTAGAAGTTTTTACTCTCGGTATGCATGGCTATTTCATACCTTGCATTAGGCGTGGCGATCTCTCAAATACTTCTTATTTTCTCAAAAAAAAAATATATTAATTATCAAAATTATTCAAACTTGAGATCATGGCGAAATTCCATTTTTTCAAACGTTTGACTCATTTCTGAAATTATAAATGCATGTTAATCTGTTGATTATTACCGCAATTAAAAATGCTTTGAACTGGAGGGAGGAGTTTGGTTTATAATCTTTATACAAAATTTGTTAAATTCTATAAAATTTTGAGATGGCATCCTTTAAGAGGAATTTTTTTTCTGCCCGGTATGAATAAACACAATAACTACAAAAAGTAAAAGGCTAGATATAAAAATACTATGCACAGTTTTTGAATTTAAAATTTAGATTTGTTATTTTGAACAATATCCTTCAAGAAATTGAAGGATACTTTAGTCTCTGTTTTCCCGTGCATTTAAATGTCGTAACTTAAAAACATATTTATTAGATACAGTGTAAGTTTTAATCAAAATTTGAAACAAATCTGTCAATCTGTGTTTGCGTAAATGTGTGAACTTAAAAACAAAATACTATAAATAAATAAAATTTGATATGGGGTCCTGCTACTAAATTTATAAATTATTATGTCAAATGTTGGTTTATTTTTGATTAAAATAGTGCAATTTGATTTCCTTTACTTTGATGCAGAGCACAACACGTTTACTTAAATGGTTTTATATCGAGTATGGAAATAAAACTCTGGATCTTCTTGGCACTCATGACTTTATCCAAGGTCCCCAATTTTCTATGTAGGAAGTTAATTTGAGGTGACGTTTTTATTAGAGAGCATTCGAGAACGTTTCTGAAAAACCAATCCTTCTGGCTTCCGTTTTCATTTACGGTATCTTTATTTCTGACTTTCATAATTAAATATGAATGCTTTTGCATTAAATTTTTTTAAAGATAAGTTTTAGGGGCTAATGCAAAATTGAAAGTACTAGTATTATTCTTGCTTAATATTGAGACTCACTCATTATTTCTGAAGGAAATTAACTCAACAGGTTAATTCAGCATTTTATTAAACGATAAAAAAGCTTATGTTTTAATGCATGTTAATAAAAAAGAAGTACTGATTGTGGTGAAACTGTTTGAGTAATTTGGAATAGTATACATGTACATTTATTCCTTAGGGACCAAGGCCGAAACTTCGTCAGTTCTCACTTGTTGGAGATAAAAATATAGGTGAAAGGGCGCAAAAATCATTGACATTTCAGATATCATTTATGCTTAATAAAAGGTTAAATTGTAATTGAGTTCAATTATATCGCAATGCATTTGTTGCATACACTAACTTTTTATCTGATTAAACTATAAAAACGCAAACGTCCTCAACCTATGCACTGGTTTCTGCAAAAACTGCATGCGGAATTCACACTATAATAATAATAATAGATAATTTGAACGAAAAATCAGTTAACATTCTTAGCACAAAACTCAGTTAAGTTTATTTTATAAATTTTTATTCAATTATCAACTAGGTTAAAACGTTATTAGTGCAACTATAAGTTTATTATCTGAGTTATGATGGCAGTTCCTTTTACATGTCTATCAAAGATTTAAAATTGCAAATTATAATAATTAGTTATTGCTCTTTTGAGTTTTTCATTTTTGGAAAACTTTGGCAGCTAAAAAAATCTTGAATTTTTATTTTTCCAAAAGAAAAACTATCAGTAACTCTTTTTTTTAATTAATTCTTTTAAGTCATAAAATTTAAAATTTTAAAAAAGATTTTTAAAATCTTAAATTCTCATTTTCAGTGATATACAAAATAGTAAGTTTACTTTGATTATTTAAAAGGTTCAGTGTTTCTTTTTCAATAAATAATAACTAGAGTTCTGCCTTAAATTCAGCTGACCTCATCCCGTTTCAATGATTCATTTCTCTGTGAGCACTTCGGTAAGCGACTAAAACCTACTACAGAGCGTTTCTGCTGAACTAATGCGATGCGGCCGGCATCATAATACGCGGGTATTTTCTCTTCAAATTTCGGTTAAAAATTAATCAATGTCTTCAGTTGTTTGTTCTTCGAGTCATTCCTGACATAGATGAATTTTGCCCTCGGCTGCGAAACTTTCCAACTATTATTACTGGCTCTTATTTGCTTGGTATAAGTCCATACTGAAGTTTATGAAACACTTTATTGCTCAACTTTTTCCGGTCTTCCAAAGAAATTATGAAATGTTTGTTGAAATTTGCAATATTACACAACTTATTTCAATGGAAAATTTTGATTTCAAATATGGAAATTTGGAAAATTCAGCCAAAATAAATAAATAAAAAATTATAGTACATGAAAAGATTGAGTAAATTTAAAATTTTGATCACCTAATTGTTCACAAAAATTGAATAATTGGATTTCTTTTTTTAAAAAAAAGTTGTAGGAATAATTTCTGCATAATCAACATTCTGTATGCTAAGGTTTTCAGATTGTAGAATACATAGCTGAGGGTAGTAAAAACCTTTTTCATTATTTTCCTGTTAGCTATTAGTTTTAATGAGTATTGCATTATATAGATAGAGAAATAATACATGTCTCAGGCAATCATCAGTTTTAGAGATTTAATAATAAAACATAGAAGAAATTATAAAATCATCAAGTACTTGCTTAATATAAACTCCGATTACTGGAAATGATGGATTTTTGAGACGAAAATCAATACAAAATATATTCGTACAACTTCTTTGAATAAGCAATCAAAAATTCTAAAAGATGAACAAGTGGCGGAAAAAAAGATAGGGTCAGCTAAAAGAAACATCATCAAATTTTAAACTATTTACTGCAATGGGTTATAATTTTTTTAAATAATTAAAACATAACTAAATGCAGAATTATTTTGAATAATATTTCATTTTAATTTTATGACAGTTTAACTTTTACACGAAAGAAAATTTGGAAAATTAAATATTATCTGTTAAAAATGTGGCTCACAAAACGATCATTTATTCAGAAATTTGCATGATATCAGCTGATCAATATGCCATAGAGTCCGCAAGTCTTTTTTAAAGTTATTTCCATTTTTTCCCACGAATTTCTGATCGCGTACCGTAACTCTTTTATTGCAATTTAATGGCTCAATAACGCTCTATTGAATATTGTGTTCCAAAATTAACGCAAGTTCTGAATTTGCCACTCAGTAAAGTGTTGGCAACCCTATTAAAAAGACTATTTGATAGCAGATAGTTTAGGATAAGTAAAAATGAAGCATTTCATGATAGTTAGTTTAGTTTGTTTAGTTATATTAACGTCCCGTTTGAAGCAACACTAGGGCTATTTTGGGACGGACCTCGTAATATTGAACCGCGATCAGATGACGAGGACGACACCTGAGCTGGAACCCCCTCTCCACACCACACCACACCAGCGGGAGGACATTTGGTCAGGACGGATTTAACGCGCAATAGACCCCCTTACCCGACGGTTCTTCGGTGGAATCGGGTCTCGAACCTGAAACCCTCCTGTTCCGAAGCCGAGATCTTACCACCAGGCCACCGCGGTCCACATTTCATGATAGAACAACGTCTTAATGCAAGATTTCAATTAAATAAAAAACACAGATTTTTTTCATTTAAATTCATATTTTTATTGATTCGTAAAGTACATAGGTTCAGGTTATGTATAGAATAACACTGGTCAAATGGCCTCAACTGTTTTGCAGCATTTATGCATTCTTTTGTCGAAATTTCCCATTAGAACTTTTCATAAATGTGGTTGAATTTCGTTGAGAAGCGTTCAATTTCCTCCTTCAAAGTCATAGACTTTGACTTCAAATAACACCATAAAATAGAAACCCATTCTTCAATCCGATCTAAGCATGATTCTCACATTTTCGAATTGAAGCCTCCAGACTTTCATTATTTTTGAAATATTGTTCAACAATGAAAACACGTTGCTCTATCATGTAACATTTCATTTTCACTAACGCTAAACTATCAGCGGTCAAATGTTTTTTAATAGGGTTGCCAACACTTTATTGAAAGAATAGCCTCAAATTCAAATCTTGTGTTAATTTTGGGACACCCTTATAAATAACACTAGTCATCAGAAAATTTCCAAAGGTTTCAAGTCCAGGTTTTTTTATGGCCACTCCAGTCATTCTACCACATTTGATTGAAACCCCAACTTTGTGGATGAGTACACATGGAGGACACCATTATCCTGTTGAAAAATATAATTGTCTCTTGTAAATAGAGGAGAGAGTAATCATTCAGCCATAAAAATATCGAAACCAGAAGCATTTTTGCATTGGTTGGAACATTTTTTTTTACTTCATAGGATTAGATTTCTGAAAATATTTACTTTCTTTGTAAAAAGTCTAATCAAACATCTGAAAAAAGGAATTAAAATCTTCTTCTAAAGAAATAACGACATTTTTACATTCGTAGAAAATTTTACCGGAATAGACTTACTAAGGAATTCCACTTCAAACTTTTTAATATTGTAAGAAGTCTACTTGATATCAATTTAATATATTTTAAATGTATGTATTAAAAAACTTTTTCTTCTTTATATTATATCCTCATTTTCTTAATAATTTCTTAATAAATAACCAATAAATACACATAATAAAGTTTCAGTAATTAAATTAGTAATAGATAGTCATAATAGTAATTATTATTTTGTGTTAATAATATTAAAATATCAAAAACTGAAGAAAAAAATATCATCTGTACTCAACAATGATTTTGTACAAGCTATAATTGCTTAAACTCTAATGTATAAGTAACATGAATGATTCATTTACTAATCTGAAGACATTAATAATCGCTTTAATTTGTTTATTAACGAGCAATTAATCAAAATAAAGAACAATTCAAGTAAATTTTATCTGTCATTTGTACTGTTGCAATAAATTTCACGAATTTTATATAAAATGTATAGAATGAAATGTACAATTAATTCAAACATAATTCTTTAATTCAAAGCTTTAAAAAATTCATTTTAATACAGGCATAATTAAATTATTTATAATCTACATTTTCACATGATTTCATAAAAAAAATTAATAATTCAATACTAGAGATTTACACGAAAGCACTCGAAAATATTCAATCGTATGATATTTATTTATAATAAAGCTTGTAATTATCACAAAATATTCATTTAAATATCCAATGTAATGCAATTTTGATACTTATAACGTAAAAGGTTTATAGTTGCATTGAAACTGCAATTTAAAAAGGGACATTCCACTTGTTGCATAACTGTCATAATTTTTATATTCATAATAGAAAAATTTAAATTGCGCTTAGAAAGTAGAATAACAATTATAAATCAAGCACGTATTACACATCACTCTACACAAAGTAAAGCATTATAAAGTTATTTAGGTTTCTCGTGCAGGTGTTATCAAAATGCCCGAGATTTTATTTCATTGATCAGAGCAGCTGGCAAATGATATGCAACATGTTTAAAAGCAGCGGTTTCGAAATGAAACGTTCCTACACACCTCGCAGCAACCGAAGTGCCAGCTGCGTCTCTAAATAAATATAGGATGAGCTTGTGTGTTTGGCGCCGAATACACCCGATCAGGGGTTTGCACAACATACTTCATGAAATGTCAAAACATGTCAAACGTACCAGCTCGGTTTGACAGAAATCAAATGCACAGTTGATAGTTTCTGGTTTAATATGAAGTAGTTAGATACAACTTCGTTGCTTAAACTTTGATGTTCTAATATTATACAGTAATATTGTATATAGTTCAAAAATTTTTATTTTTGAAATGTGAATACACAGAATCGAATGCAAATGATGGCATAGGAATAGGAATTTATAGGGCTACTTTAGTTGTTTAATTATTTGACATCAAAGATCAAGAATTTGAGATGAAATATTTGTGAAATTTCATAGTTTGAGTGTTATTAATATATCGATGGTATCTTAACGGTGCGTACTTAAAAAGCCCCCTTATATTCTGAAAAATACTATATAGTAAGGTATTTCCATGTTTTTATATCAATATTTTTGAAAAGCCAAAATTAAAACCAAAATTAGCATAACATTATTTAAAAAAAAGAATAAACCACAGTTTTGAATATTTTCAGAATTTGTCTTTCAAAAATTAAAATATGAAGATTCTGTAACTAAATTAAAATAGAAATCTTTAAAACATTTCTTTATCTCTTTTCTGTGGAAGATACATACTATTAATGGGTATAAGCAAATATCAGATTTAGTTTGTGAGATTCATATTATTAAAGTTCAAAAATATTCGAGTTGAAGAGGAACTGAAGATAAAAGTTTAGGATGTTTCATTATTCTTTTGGATCCTTTGCATTGTTAGATAATATTTTCCCACTCACAGCATTCTTTTTATTAGAAATTTTCATAGCAGACCACTCCTTATTTTCTTATAATTGTCGGAGATTTTTTTTTAGTAAAATAATCGAATCTTTTTCACATGAATTATTTATAAGAATATGCTTTAAACTTTGATTTGTTAAGCAGGTTATTAAAAGATGAAATGAATTAAAGAATAAAACTTATATATTTACTTTAATAAATATCACACATGTTTTAAAATATTAAAATGTCATGCTTCTCAAAGCTTGAATTTTAAAATTCAGTGAAAAAAATTTTTGCTGAATGTTTTTCGTTATTTTTGGGAATTTTTCGCATGTATTTCTCAGAAGTATGGATCCTTATGATCTTCAAATAAACGTCTTTGTACCCACAAAAATAGAAATGTTAGTCGCTCTAAAAATTTATTTTCAATTTCAGTCAGAATTTACTAAATTTTAAAAATTAATCATTTCTATTTGAAGACTTTTGACGTTTACACATTCGATTTTAGATTTTCAAAATTTTTTGAACATTTTTCTCTATTGTCAAACAATAGTGATCAATGTAAATTTATTGGTGGAATTGAATTAATTATTTTCGCTGATACATTCATTGGAGGACACCCCTTTTTTAAAAATAATTTGAAACTTTTTCAAATCAAAAACCACCTCTTTTAGTTTAGTTATATTAACGTCCCGTTTTAAAGCAACACTAGGGTTAATTGAATTTCAATTATGGGAAGAAGACGAGAATGGCACCTGATTTGGCAACACACTCTCTAAACTTCCGTAACACAACAATGGAAGGGCGTTTAGGCCCGACGGATTTAACTTACACCAACCCCGCTTATACGACGGTTCTTCGGTGGTATCGAGCCTAGAGCTTGAAACTCTCCGGTTTCGAAACCGAAATCTTACCACCAGGCCACCGCGGTCCACGCCAAACTTTATAAATCTGTATTAAGAACTTGGCTTTAATCGCTTACGTTTTAAACATATGTAGGAAGTTGATTATAGTTTGCAATGATTTTTCACTCAGTAGATTCAGAGAATAGCATTTTATGATACAAATTTATATTTTGTTTATTTCGATCTAAATTTATTTAATCTATATCATTGAATTTCAATTTAGAAAAAAATATCGGCTGCTTTCCTTTTATACTTATAAATGTAAATGTTAGAATGTAATTGAATTAAATTTTGCGGTCTTGTATATTTTAAAATCGAAAGTGTTAAGGTTATATATATTCAAAAAGTAAAGTAAACTTTTTCTTTATTTTTATGACGCTTCCATCGAGATGTGAATTCAATTGTAAAAAAAAATGTATTTGTAATTACTCTTTATTCATAATAAAAACCCGTTCTCAAAAAATGTTACATTAATTTCCTAAAGTTTTTAATTCTTTTATTTATTTACTAAAGATATTTTTAAAAATTTGTCACTTTTCCTGAAAAATTTTAAAATTTCTGCATTCAAAATTCTATTTTTATTAGTTTTGAAATGAGTTTCTTAACTATCCTATTTAATTGGAATCAATAACCATCAAAATACTTTCATTAATTGATTTTTAATTAATAATATTCATTAGTTTCCTGAAGAATTAAAACTTTCCCAACGGCAATTTTTTTAACTCATTGTTTTGTCATGTTGTCGAATTAGGAAAGCGTGAAAAATGGCAATTTATATATTGAAAATGCTTATATGGATGAATATCTTACATCATTTATGAATAAAAATTTATTATTTTTAATAATGTTTTGTTTTCGTTTTATTTCCTTTTTCGTTTCCAAAAAAAAGTAAGCGAACAGTAAATGAATCGAGGCAGAATTCGGTTTTTAAAAAGTAGGCTACATTGCTTACAAACACGGGGATTACAATTCTAACAGAACCTGAGGATGTTTTAAATTTATTATCGAATTAACGCAATTATTTATTTGCAATAACAACATGATAACATGGATAAATGTTGCAGATAAAGGTTTCTGCACAACCCGACCAATAGAAACTTTTTTCTAAAATAACAAACAAAACAGCGATAATCTGACTGTTTGAAAAAAGTTATAAAACTCGTTTTTCCTCTCTCAGTTGTGCAAAATCATTCAAACATAAACATATTTCGACCCTCGGGCAGAACATAGATGTAAAAAAACTGCAAACTGTATAAACGCGCCATAATTTTCTGTTATTCCATCCAAAAAGAGACAAATTCTTCTTTTATGCATTACAGGAATGTACTGGAAAAAAACTGAATCTTTATTCGGACCCCAGGAAAGAAAAAAAAATCGATTTAAAATAAATTTTAAAGAAAAAAAGAACTCCATACTCTTTTTCTCTTTTTTTTAAGAATTTGATATGAAGGCAAGATAGAAAAACAAGCTTCATTCCATGTTTGAATATAAGAGAAATGAACTTATTTTTCAGATACCTTAAGATTGATGAGAAATTGGAGAATTTGGTGATGTTTTGGAAATGGAAACTCGGTGTGCAAATTCGGTTGATGAAATTTCTTTTCCTCGATGCGGATTATTTGGGAATCCAAAAACGCATGACATAAGAAGGGAATATGAGAACTAATTTTTAAAAAGATTTATAAGAACTTTTTTCAGAATTTTAAGAATATATTATATGTGAATTCGTGTTTTCTGCATTTATTACTTCATGTCCATATGTGTAAACAGATTAGAAACATGCTTAATCATAAAAAGCCAGTTTGTAAAATAGTTGTAATGATAAATATTGAAGAAAATCTGAGTTTAAGGTATTAATTACATTTTAAGGAGACAGCATGTATTGAAAATTGTTTTTTACTTTAATTTAAGTATTATTATTTTTTTTTCAAAAATCTTTTAATTCAAGCATTTTCTTTCAAAAACCGTTTTTATTTTTATTTTATGTCATCTAGAATCTGAGATATATCTGATTAAAATATGTCCGCTTTTAAGGTAAATCGATGGCAAAATTATACAAACGAAAGCTGCTAAAAATTGCTGTTTTTAACTTATTTTTTACTATATTTCTTAATTTTAAATTAGAAATAATATTTTATGATGATGCTTTTGTACAGCTAAAAATATTCGATCCAAATGTTTCTTAGTTCCTGGACATTACTGGCAACTTATTCACTTTCTCAAGCATTTGTTCACACATTTCTGAAATCATATCTACATGTCCCGCGGTTAATTAACACCATAATTAAAGACCTCTTTGAGATAAAGGGAAGAACATGATTTGTTAGCTTTACCAAATTTACAGAATTGTACCAAATTTTGAATTTTCGATGAATGACGTTCTACCTGCGAACAAACACGGTATATCTGCAAAGAAAATAAGCATGATAAGTAACGTGCGGTACACATATTTGGAATTAATAATCTAAAATCATATTATAATTTTGAGCCATAACCTTCAAGGGTTCTTTTCGTTCCTACTTTCACATCTCTGTAAATGCAAAAACTTAAAAACTGTTTCATTATCTAAAGTGTCAATATTTGTTAAGAATTGGCCCAAATCAGTGGAAAGGTTGATCGGTTGCCGAATCTTTCTTTCTCCAGTGCCTTGCTTCAAAACATGTAAATGTGATAGCTCAAAAAAGAAACAATTTAAATAAATGAAATTTTTCACATATGGCCTTGTTACTAAAATTATAATTTTATGTCAAATGTTGATTACATTTGATTAAAATATTGCAGTTCTGTTTTTTTTAACATATTGGACCTTAAATACAGTTGACTCCCTCTCATTTCTATGAATCCTACTTTTGTGAACATTTAGGTAAACGACTAAAACCCTTCCAAAAAACGTTTCTGCTTATCTAATGCAATGCGGCCAGTATCATAGTAGATGGCTCCAATTTGCTTTCCCGTTCTGATGTAGAGACAAACGTAGAGCGATCTGCCAGGTCCGGATTCGATAAGCAACTCATCGACGCTTGTTAGGCCTTTCAGCCGAAGACGACCCATCCTTCAGCGACCCTTTCTTTAAGGTTAAAGATCACTGCTTTCTCAGCATCTGCTGGGAGGGGGATGAGAAAACTTGAAATTCTCAAACCATCGTCAAAGCGGGACTTCAGATCGATTTTCAAGGAATATTTTGGATTGGTGAATGGACCTGAAATGTAATGTTTTTTTGACGAGTTGGGTATTAGAAAAAATGAAGGTGAGGGTTTTTTTTTTCATTTTTGATGTAGAAAGCTTGCTTGAGAGGGCCAAAAATCATTTCAATTTGATAAATTCAGATTAAAATGTTTAAGATTAATTGTGCAGCTCATTTGAAAAATTCATTAGTTCCATAATTCTGAATGTGGGAGAAAGTTATAAAATAAATTATATATATATATAATGTATTTCGAATTATGTCGACTAAATAATATGTAACATTATTCTGGTTGAAGCAGAATACAGGTTCGAAGCAGTGAAGATATTTTGTATTTTTAAATTCGCTTTATTCTCTCACGGGAGACAGCATGATTATTTACAAGAAGGCGCAGTTCGGCACAAAAGCAAAAGTAAGAAAGAAGGGGAAAAGGCTGAAACAAATGATCACTAGTCGTATATAAGATGGGATTTCCGGCCAAGCGCCAATTCAATAGATGTGTTGACCTTGAGAAGGGCAACGGAAGTATCACTTTCATTTGATACGTAGAAGTGATTACGCAGTAAATTTTTACACAGCTTCAGTTGAATGAATTAAACCGAAAGGGGAAATATATCAAGAAATAAGAGAATGAAATGAATCTGGGCTAAATTAAGATAAAGCTTTGGAAAATAATTTAGTTTAAATTAAGAGTTTAAAATATCATCACACACACACACACACACACACACACATACATATATATATATATATATATAAAAGGCGCTTTGGATTTTTCATTTCTCTTTAATATTCATTCCAAAAAAGCATAATTATCTACAAGCAGAGACGCGGACTAGGTACGTCCACCACAGTGTTGCACAAAAGCAGAAGTAAGAAAAAAGGACGAAACAAATGATCACTTGTCTTATATAACATGGGATTCCCTTCCACGTGGTGATTGAATACAGGTGTTGACCTTTGACAAAGGCAACGGAAGGATCATTTTCACTTGATACGTTGAAATGATTGTGCAGTAGTTTTTACACAGCTTCATAAGTGGAATGGTGTCAGGAAACAAGATAACACTTTAGAATGACCCCAACATGGTCCGAATTTGGCAAAAAATTTTGAAAATTAATTTAGATTAAATTAGATATTAAAATATCATTATACATATATATATATGTGTGTGTGCATATAAAGTATGAGTAAGCATAATTTTTGAAGCAGAAGGCAGTTTCGAAGACAGTGAAGAAATTTTCGATTTTTTAACTTCATTTTATTTTCGTCCCGGGAGACATGATTTTTTGCACAAGCAGAAGCAATCAGCACAATACAGAATGACACAACACAAAAGGAGGAAAAGCGGATGAAAATTTTATCCCTGTGAATATATACTGTGAGATTTTAATAGGGATTTCCATCACGTGTTAATCGCAAGTAAGGGAATCATAGAGATATTTAGAAGAATTTGTGTAAGTCAGCAATATTTTATCCCTCCACTCGCAGTGTAGGAATTTGTCGGCTTTTAGCTGATTCAGCAATTTTACAAAGCTTCTGTTGAATTAATTAAGTTTAAAAGTGAAATAGGATCAGGAAATAAGAGAATAAATTAAAATGAAGTTAATATGAGCTCTATGGAATTATTAATAGTATTATTAAGATTGTGGCTATTTACTGAGTTTATTACTGATAGTGATTATAATTCATCTCATAATAATATGATTATAATTAATCTGCTTAAATTATCTAGCAACATAAATGGCATCTTCTTTGCAATTTGCATTTTCAGCCTCATTATCTTCATCTGAACGTTTTATTAAAATCATGTTTAATAGGAGGAATGTTTCAACAGGTCCGCCATATTATTTTTTCTTGACGTAGTTTTATCCGTTGGATAATAAAGGTAATATATTAAGGACATATAAGAGCTGTTTTTGTAGGTAACTTGTAATTTTGAATTTCGACCAGATAGATGAAAAGGACGAAGCCTTAGAAGACATGAGTCTCTTCTTTATTTTTCACAACACTAACAAAGTTGTTTCATAAGCAGATTTTGATTTAACGTGCACCAGGCTCACAAGCATGATAGATTTTTTATTATAATAGGTTTCAAATTGGGAGTACTCCAAAATCGAAGTCAAGATTTCACTACTAGATTAGTATGCATCATTTGGCAGTGCTAAGGTTTCTCATGCTAAGGTTTCAGTTTCTCAACCTTGAAAGTGTATTTCGTGCAAGTTAAAAGCTCCAGGAACAGATTTGGAGTAGAAAAATGGAGAAGGTGGAGACAACTCAGTTGTTTTCCACGTAATTTGATTGCGAGACTAAAACGATCCCAGAGTACCTTAGAGTAGCTTTAAATATTGGGACGTTAATATAATTAACATATGAATCGTGAAAGCGTTGGAAGCAGAAAAATAATCTAAAAGACGTGAAAAGAAATTTATCGTTGCAAAGGACTTAACCTCTTAAAGATAAATTATCCTTATACGACTATAAAAATAATCAAAAGATATTATCTTTGAAAAGATGCATTACCTGGATACGTTCAACTACGAAATGATTGTATAATTGTTTAGTTTAAATCCAGTGAGACTCAGGTACAAGTTGCTAAAAAATATTGAAGAAAAACTGGATAAACCCTTTCTTTATTCCCAATCATTACTAATCAGGGTTCAGATGGAATTTCTGCTGTTTTGCATTTTTATTGCTCTTGTAGGGAAACATAATTAGTTTTACCGGAGCGCTTGTGGTTTATTATAAGAAGAAAAAAAGATAAAAAGCTTTAGGATGATATTTTATTATTGCTATAGAATTTTAAATTGAATTTGTATATTATTTTCAAAAATATAATAGATTCTTCTTAGGAATAATATTTCAAATTTGGAACAACCTAAAGAAATACAATAATAACTACAGTTACAGGAAAGTATGTTAATATGATAGAATAAACTGTAAACACATAATTATTTTCTATGTAAACGCTGATATAAAAATATTTATTGAAGATATCAAATATAAGAACTCTTACAAAATCTCTTTAATGCCGTTGCTTTAATACCCGAAGGAAAAGATCCTTGTAATAAATGAAAAGAAACATTAACATAAATTTAACAAGCATTTTTATTAACATAAGCTACAGATTACTATTTTTCTTCAATAAAAATCCTGCAAATATTCTAAATAATAACAAAAATTACTGGGTAAAAAAATGCTTTTAACATTTTCTCATCTTCGATAAAGTGCTTTTTATTCGTGTACTTTCCCTTCAAATCGCTTTTAAAAAATAATCAATGTCTTCAGTTGTTTGTTCTTCACGTCATTCTTGATGCCGATGTATTTTGTCTTCGGCTGCCAAAACTTTTCAACTATTATTTCTGACTCTCCTTTTGCTTAGTAAAAGTCCATATTGAAGTTTATGAAACACTTTATCGCTGAAATGTTCCTCTCTTTCAAAGAATTAACAAAGTGTTTTTCGAAATTTTAGAATTCAGACATGTAGGAAGTTATATATTACATAGCTTTATTCAAAGGGAAATTTTAAGTATGGAAATGGGGAAAATTCAATTCAAATTTAAGAAATTTTATAGAACATAGCAATTTTCTAGAACAAGCATAATTTTATAGAAAAAAGCTATGTAGATTACATACGTTGATCATAATATTATTCACAAAAGTTAGAATCACTAATTTTTATTAACAATTGTGAGAAAAATTTCGCCATTCTTTACATAATTTATGCAAAAACTTTTAGATGATGTAGTTATAAAGCAGGATATAGAAAAAAATGTGCTTATCATTTTCTGTTTAGACATCGTTTTTAACCTGTTATGAGGATATTGCATTGTGAAGATTTGAATCTTAATGAATAATGCTTCTGCAAACCTAATTTTAAAGATGAAATATTAGTAGATTAAAAATACAATGTGTCCATCACTTGATCCCTAGCAGACTAAACCACCCAGGTAGGTAGCTACCTGCCGATTGGTACACCGAGAATCATAGTGCACCGCCCATCTAATAGATTGCCATGCACTGCAAGCACGTATGGTTTTTGGTTGTCCATGAAAAGTAGGAAGCAAACATAGCGATTACAGCTTCTCATGGGGAGCTCCCTCGCTTGCCGTCGTGGGAAGGAAGGATCAAACAGAGAGAAGAGGTAGGCGAAGAGAATCTGGAAGGCAGACCTTATCACTAGGGTACCTCAGTGTCGTGAAGCCTATCACATTTGAAGAAGGTGTGACCCTGAGGGGATCACAGTTACGAAACGTTTGTATCGAATAATATGCAGCCGAATTTTATGAAAATTGGGTAATAACATAATGAAATATGGCAAGTTGTTCTAGATTTTAAAAAAATTCCAAAAACTGCCACAGCTTTATAGACAACATAACAAGAATTTACAGTGTGTAAGAATTTCTTGCTTGAAAAACATGCTCGTTATTATGTCCTTCATTGTATTCTCTTATATGGTAGCATAAAATAGCATGTTCAACTGTTAAAAACAATGTACGCATATGGCGTACTATGTTATCTTTTTTTTTTTGGAGACAGTTGTAACCGATGATACTACACTACCAAAATTGCAAAAATTCAATTCTGGTTTATCTGGAATGGATAGTTCTAAGGAAGCACGGCGTAGCAGCCTTTTCACACAATGGATGATGTGTGGGCGAGAAAATTATATACGCTAAAAATCGTGGAATACGATTTGTAGAGGAAGTGCAATTGTCAAAAAATATCTTGTTTAGCGTTGTGATATATCAAAGAAAATTGAGTTTGTAATTTGATTTTTTTTTTCTTTTTTGAGCAACTCAGATCAAAATTTTGATTAACATCTATACTTTTAGTGTCAGAAACGCACATTAAATTTCACTCATTTAGCATATATCATTTTAAGGATAACTGATCTTCTTAAAGTAAATCTGTGGATTATTTGATCCGAAATATAATGCATATTTGCAATTCTGGGTAGAAGTACGAAATTTCATCCATTTAACTCGCTGTGTTTTTTTAGTTATCGTGTTCAAATATGGACATATTTTTCTTAAAAGGTTTTGATGTGATTTAACACATACATGCAGCTTTAATAAAATAACAAAATAAAGTAATGCTCAGATTCAGTTCTCTAGCTCGTGCAATTTTACCATTAACATTTATATGCACAAAAAATCGTGCTTCTTATTCTAGTACAATTTAACTCGATAACTACAACAAAACGGAAAAAAAAAAACCTAGGTAAACTTAGTGTGCAGATACTTAGAACTTTAAAATAGACAAAATGCATCAAATATAAGTATGTCTGTGTTTTCACATGCATATAAGTGCAATAAATAACAAACGAAATGTCTTACATCAATAAAACTCATTTTGCTACCTTATGACTATAATCATAATTTTTTTAAATCAATTTTTGGTTTAATTCGCACGGAAAAAAGGGGAACAAATTTTTTTTTCGCGGAAGATAAAAAAAATAGGAATTGCTAAATTCTTTCCAAATATATATATATTTCGTAACTATTGTTTATGGTATGCGAGTTATTTATTGCCGAAGTTCTTCAGCTTTATGTGTTTGACTTCTGTTTAGTTTAGTTGCATTAACGACCCATTTCAAAGAAATGCTAGGGCTATATTAGGATGGACCTCGTAATCTTGATCCGTGGTCAGATGACGAGGACGACACCTGAGCTGGAACCCCTTCTCCACACAACACCAGAGGGAGGACGTTTGTTCCTGACGGATTTAATGTGCACCGGACCCAATTGTGTTTCGATGGAATCGGGTCTCGAACCAAAACCCCTCCGTTTGCAAAGCTGACAACTTACCTCCAAGTCACCGAGGTACCATTTGTGAGACGTGAGATAAGACCTCTGCTGGGAAGTATGTGAGAAAGCTTCGGGGAAACAATTCTAATTGGTTTATTTAATCATTTTTTTCTTTATAAAATAAATTCAAAAAATATAAAAGAAGTTTTTAGGCTTTTCTTTGTAGATAATGAATTTGTAGATAATATTTCAAGACAAATGTAACTTTAAAAGTCGAACAAAAGTTGTATTTGTTTATATTTTTATATTTAAAATAATATTATGTTCATTTACGCCGAAACGTGACATCTTAGGATATTCCGCAACAAGCAATAACCACGCGTGACAATGTACTATTCTAGTTTTTTTACTAGAAAATCTAGATAAATATTTTCGTTTTATTTAATAGAATTTTTTCCTTTAAGATAAATTTTTTATCTTTATTTCGATAAAAAGCGAAAAGGAACTGGATATTTCATATACAGGATTACAGGAAAATTCATGTTTTTGGAGTAAAATTTGTTTAGATAAGTCAATAATCAGTTTTTCATGCTTGGTTATCTAGCATAAGTTGGCCACCGTATTACGCACATCATAAGTTTTATTCCAAATTGATAATGATAGTTTTCAAAGACCTTAATTTTATTTATTGGAAACTTTTATTGAATATAGGAAGAGTTTTGAGAAAAAAATATGAAAATAAAAGAATGAATGATTACAAATAAACAATATCTTTCGTAATTTGTTTTATTTTGTTATCCTATTTCTTATGATTTTGTGTCCATGGGAATTATGATGATGAAATTTATTGGTAAATATTACGAGGTATCCATAAATTATTCATCAGATAGCAAGACTAAATTGAAGTGTAATTTTAAAAAGCATGAAAAATTTATTTATTTGATATAAACTTTATTTCAAGGTTATTTTCATTTTTATCTTCTTTTATATAAAGTATTGTTATTATCACAAAAAAATTCCAATGCGAAAAATCTAAAAAACACATTTTTGGAATTACGCTTATTTGTCTACCTACGGAAACAATACTTCAAAAACACTTTGAGTTAGACAGATGATATTTGGTAAATTGTCTTAAATATAACTGATACTTTTTCCAGAATGTTTAGGAAAGAAAGCAGTTTACCTAACACGCCATTCAAAAACTCTTAGCCGTATAATAAAAGAAGCGACAATTAGGACCACTGTCCATTGAATGATATATTACCGAGAGTTCCGAAGTATCGTAGTCATTATCAAAGTTTTATGTCGCTTCCATCTATTGACTAGAAAAATAAATATGTGACCTTAGAACTCAGTTAGAGGTTAGTTAGAGATCAGTTAGAGGTTAGAGGTTAGAAAAGTTAAGTTCAAATGTCAGAACTTAACATTTCTATTTCACACAAATAATTACAAAGGATAAATGATCCTAAATAAGAAATTTCAAGTCTCTTAAAAGGGACACGATCTACTCACTTACGGAAAATATTTATATAAAAAAGAGGGAATAGTCCTGTCGAAACTTCAGAGCATACTTTCTAATAAAACTGTTATCCCTCCTCCTTCTTTTTATTTTCAGAGTCCCACAAGTGAGAGTTTCTTACTTCGTAAAACAGCAAAGAAAAAGTAAATCTATTTAAGATGTTACGTTTTTCGGTTATAGTGCTTTTAAGTTTACGCAAGTACAAAGCAGAAGATGCTTAAACCTTCGACAGATTTAGTTCTAAAATTGATAATCAACGTTTTAAGTACTGAAACAGTCTACCAACTCTTATCCATCTAGTTATTTATATTTTGTAATCTTATGCTCGTTTGTACATGGACAGCTAGCCTGTGAGTGAAGCCCTTTCAAAATTTGATAGAAATTTACAATTATGGTGTTAAATTGGCATACTAAATTTCAACCGAGTAGCTCAAATCGTCTTCTAGTTATCGTATTCTTACTCACACAGACATACATATATATTCCAAATATGTGCTTTTTGGGTTCAGTGGGGTCTGAAATGTGGAGATTCCTCAAAATATGAGGATCGAATATTTCGACGACTGCACACTTTTTTCTTTGTATAATTTGCACATGAGAAATTAGAAAAAAATCGATAATAGAAATCATTATATGAATTTAAATAAATTATAACAATACATGCAAAGCAAAAGAATAATAGCTGAGATTTTAAATATTGCATTATATGAGCCGTTTATTTTGAAAGCGGGACAAGTCCATTTTTTGAAAAGAATGGAGAAAATGGTATTTATAGATAAAACTTGTTATGATCCTTTTATGCGTAAACAATTTAAACTGAAAAAAAATTCAGATTCTAGTATTTTGAAGATGGAAGTTTGAGCTCTTAACAATATTGAAAATCTGTTTATTTTGAAAGTGGTGCAAGTCCATCTTAGATTGAAATAATTTCTGACCGAATATATTACGGTAAAATTTAACGCCGGTTGCTGCATGGTGAAGCTAATGTGGCCGTTTGACATCATGTCTGAAATCTAGGGTGTTTATATCTAACTATCTTTGATAATGAAAATCACTGTTGTACAGTATTTCATAAAAAATAAAAAGTATATCTTAATTTTGTTGTTCATAATATGTTTATTTCCAACACCGATTGTCCAGTGACAATAAAATAAATATCATTTATCACAAATTTTTGTTCGCAGGGCATTCAATTTTACAGAACGACCGTGATTTTGGAGTGGTAGAAATGGCAATCCGGAAAACCAGTTCCTTGTATATTCCCCAGGATTACTATAAAATAATACGAAATTGTCGAAAACATAATAAATATTTAGTACATGAAATGTAACGCGGATATTTATTTTCAACCAACCCCTGGAGAAAGCGGTTTTAAAATAAAATAAAAATACCGATGGAGAAACCGTGAATTGTTTTACTAGTTGAATTGCTGGATCAGATTTACAAGGAATGCATCATACAAATTGTTCTACAAAACTTCGATAGAACGAGATGCTGAATTTAAAATTATCGATCTGCCACCACAAAGAGGAAGACCAAGTAATTTCAGAAATATACAATGATCTTTTATGCACGAAAAAAGAGGGGATCTATTACATCTGAAAAATGCAAGGACATGATGGATTTATTACCATATATACCTCCTGTTCATCATGAACATTTCAAAATGTTTAATCCTGAATAGAATTCAATTTAATTATACCTACGTATAAACTAAAAATGTATAATTTCATTGACATTCTTAATATAACAGAATTGTTTTTTATTATGCTATATTTTCTATAAGAACATTCTTTGTTTTCTTTCACTTTTTATCAAATAAATATTTATAAATTTTTGAATAGTATTTTGTTTTTATTATTTAAAAAAATGCTGATGCAACTGAAATATTTCCCAATTAAATGAACGTTTACAATAATTCATTAATCTTGAAAATGAGGCTAGTCCATTTAGTAATAAAAAAACTCTTATTTTTTTTAATCAGTACTGTAAACACTATTGGATTATAAACTTACCTTTTCTGATATCAAAAAATACAAAAAATATATCTATTAACACTTACCAATATTTTTAAATTTATTGAAATGCAAACCTTTAAATACCTTGCAATAACCAAAAAATGGACTTGCCCCATTTTCAAAACAAACGGCTCATATGGTAATTTAGAAAAGAGGAAGATATTAATTTTTATCTCAAACGAAGGAAATAGCAAAGATTGAAGACATTCAAATACATAAGCATATGTAAACAGAATATCAAATATTATGAACTTGGTGTTAATATAAAAAATAGATGCCTTCATAAATAAAATTAAGAAAAATAAATGTGAAAAGTTTCTTCATTCCAGAGTTTTATTGCAGTAGAAATCAAACAGCTAAGAAATGTTGGGAGAAAAAAGTTGCGGTAGTAAAAATGTAAAGTGAATCTATCGCGGATTCGAATATCGTAAGGTGAAGCCGTTTCAGATTCTACGCCATGTTTCAATTCTATGAAAGTCAACCGTAAAAATATCGAAGCCATAAATGATTTTGCGTAGGTTGGAAATTATTTTTTTTTTTGACTTCGCAGAATTAGATTTCTGAAAATACTTTTTTTTTAAAGTTATATGCAGCAACTGAAAAAATGAATTAAAGGCGTTTTTCTAAAAACTATAACGTCTATATTTATAGAAATCTTTATTAAAATGAACAGTGAATATTTTAATGTTTTCTAAGACCGTGGCAGTTCTTGGCACTATTTTGATCTTTTTTAAATTTATATGTTAAGCTATTTTTATTCCTTTTAACTGTCATTTATTAATAATCAGAAAAAAATATCAATAAATGTATAATTTGGTATCAACTGCATAATTTGACTGCATATTGACTGCATAATTTGGTATCAACAATGAAATAAGCTATATAATTATTATTTTGAGATAGTAATGTGCAAATGCATGAATCCGATAAAAAAATTTAACATGTTCATTACATTTTTTTTTTTTGAAGAAAAAGAAGAAGAAGAAGAACATCCTAAATGCTTCACTTTCTACCTTCAAACAAATGTAGAATGTTTTAATTTACTTATTGATTAATTAATCAAAATAATCAACAATTCAAATGAGATTTATCTTTCCATTGCACAGAAGCCGTAGACTTAATTTAAATTTACTGTTAAATGAATCATAATTATATGTTACACAGCAGAAAGCAAATTTAAAAGCCTGCAATGTTCAGTTTTTCTGTGAATTATAATTATCTACATCTTCACTTGCTTTATAGAAGATTTTATAACGTAATACTAGATGTTTATATAAAAAAAATTCTGAAAAATAATCACCCCCATGATTTTTTTACTTATATTACAACTTATATCTATCTCAAAATACTCGTTCAATTGTGCCCAATTTAACGTAATATTAATACTCATTTTCTAAAAGGTTTATTGTTTTTCTTGAAATTTCAATTTAAAAAAAAAAGTTACATTTGACTTGACGCATAACTTTCATAATTTTTTTTATATTTATGATAGTAATGCCATTAATTGTAGTTCGAATGTGAAGTAAAAATTATAAATCAAGCACGTATTACACATCACTCTACACAAAGTAAAGCATTACAAAGTTATTTAGGTTTCTCTTGAAGGTGTTATAAAAATGCCCTAGATTTTATTTCATTCATGAGAGCAGCTAGCAAATGATATGCAACATGTTTAAAAGCAGCTGTTTCGAAATGAAACGTTTCTACAAACATCGCAGCAACCGAAGTGCCACCTGCGTCTCTAAATAAATATAGGATGAGCTTGTGTGTTTGGCGCCGAATACACCCGAGCAGGGGTGTGCACAACATACTTCATGAAATGTCAAAACATGTCAAACGTACCAGCTCGGTTTGACAGAAATCAAATGCACAGTTGATAGTTTCTGGTTTAATATGAAGTAGTTAGATACAAATTCATTGCTTAAACTTTGATGCTGTACTTGGAGTACTTCATTATACAAAGCATATTGTACAGTATTTGTCTTTGAAGCCGTATCCATGAAAATATTAGTCGTAGACCATCGAAACTTCTTTGTCAGTACGTATTATATCATAAGCTTGACGAACAAAATTTCTCATCTCTATAACTCCGTGACTTTTTTTTTTGTAAATCATACTGATTAATAATAACTAAGCTGTTTCTTCCTTTTATTATTTTTTTGATTACCTCGATTTTATAATTTATCTTAGGAACTGAAGCATTTTTTATTAACTTTTATTAAGATAGTTTTTATGGAAATTGTTTCGGTCACTTTTATTACTATTATCGTGTATATTTAATCCACTTACTGTGGTATATTAAAATTGTCATTAATTTTCCTCCTTTTTGTTAGCAGGAGGTTGTATAATATGATTAATGATGAATTTTCTTGTTCCAGAATTAATAATATTTATCGAATGTGACAAGGCCATTAAAGGAAATTGCATTTATTAGAGAGGTAAAAATTTAAAATATGGGAAAGAAATCTATCTTTTTTTAAAACACTTATTTCTAATAATACAAAAAAAACATGCAAAAATCAAATCATTTTTTACGAATTCATATGCATACATTACTGTGAAAAAAATATAATTTTAATCTTAAATATAAAATAATATCTAGCAAATATTGATATTTTCACATGAATACCAGCATTCATCGGTGATAATAATTGAATAATTCGAATAAGATTCGAAATATTTGTTTAAATATTGTTAACTCTCATTTATACAAATGACCAAATTTTTTTTTAAGTTGAGACAAATTTGTATATTTTCAAATCCTATTTTATTATTTAATCAATCCTAATTCATTGCTTATTTATTGTTTAAACTACTAAATTAAAATGAACACAACATTTCTAAATGAGAAAAGAAAATAATAACAATAAAATAAACTTACTAAAAATTATATTAGAAATGATGTGACAGTATTGTGCAATTATATTTATTCAAAAATGAAAAGAGCTGATTTGGTTGTGTTTTATATTTCGCATTTTGCCTCTTAGAAGAACTTATTTGTGCTTGATAACAAATGATGGCCCGAATATATAAAAATAAAGCTAAATATTTCATCTTTCAATCGACGTCATTGATATGAGTTGATACTGTACCCTGAATATTGCCATTTTCAAATTTTGTATCGTTTAAGATAACAAGTACACTATATCTTATATCTTTAAATCAGAAATTCTTGAATATATTTTTATTTCGTGTATCTCCAAACGGCTTCAACGATTTGAATCAAATTTTAATTTAGATAAGGTTTTGCTTTCTAAGTTTATCTATGTAGGTGTATTTCTTGAAAAAAAAAAGAAATTTTACGCTCACACCAAAAAGCATTTTTATAACTAACTAATAGAGTCCAAGAGATGGCGTCACCAGTCCAAGAAGAACCTAAACAAACCAAGGTAAACATCCGAGCTTCAGTAAAAATCTTATAATTTTAAACGACCAATTCTTGTATATATATAAATTTATTTATTTCGAGTATTCTAGAAACGACTCGAACATTTTTTTGTATTTAATTATCAGAGCCTTTCTTTCTCTACCTAAATGCTGATAATGTCATATAGCGCCATCTCGGACTTGATTTCAGCATGGTGAAACTGAGTGAAGGTTAAAAAATGTAAGTAATGGTAAGTAAACTGTAAAAGAAAAGAAAAGAAAAAGTAAAAAAGAAGGAGAAAAAAAAAGCTAGAAACTGCTGACCTAAGCTCTGTCTTCCTGATGTTAACTCTATAAAATATTTTTAAAAATCATAATAATGATAAAATATTTTTAAAAATCATAATAATGATAAAATATTAAAAAAATCAAAATAATGCTATTGTTTGCGACTGTAATTTTTAGAAACTGAATGAAAAAAAGTGAAAGGACTTGGGGGAAATAAATTTAATAAACGCGATATTTAAAAATTCTCTTGGATTAGAGGACAAAAATTAGAGCATTTTTCATTTCCATTATTGTATTTTCCATGTAATATAGCAGATTGTTCCGAATAACATGTTAAACTAAGTGCAATCATAATTTTTTTTATTTAAATTACTAGTTCTTATGTAGGTAAGATTGAAAAGTATTGATATGTAATCAATATGTGATACGTATCTAAATATTTTCTCAAAAAAAAAAACACTTTACAAAACAAAAAGGAAGAAATAAAAAAAGAAGAAGGAAAAAAAAAGCCAATAACTGGCGAGCTAAGCTCTGTCTTCCTGGTACTAGCTCTATAAAATGCAAATATACTCCCTGGTAAAGTTTATCCTAACAAATATCAATATATCATGCAATTATTTCTTAACCTATATTTTTAATGACATTCCAAAAAAACATTTTTTTCGTTTATTGTTATAAGAATCGAAGTTACTGCTTAACAACACAGTGACTTAAATTATTGATACGCAGATACATTTTTCGCAACTCTTTCAATAGAAACGTTTCTAAACTAACAATTTTCATACTTTAATCTGGTGAGCATACGGAGAAAACTTTCAAAACTGAAATTTTCATGTTCACAATTGTGTCAATTCATTCAAGCGCAAACATATTTTGAACCCTCGGGCAAAACATGAATGTGAAAAATATTGTATAGGCGATACAATTTAATGTTGCTCCTTAGGAAAAAAGTTAATTCTTTTTTATGTAACTCTGGAATCTGAAAGAAAAGAAATGGATATTCCTTTGATATCCAGGATAAGGAAAATAGATTTAAAGTACAGTTTTACGAAAAGAATTTCTATATTTTCTTTCCTTCTTTCTTCCGTTTTTTTTTAATTCGATATGAAAATGATATAGATAAAGAAATCCTAGCAATAGTTTGGTTTAGTTAGAAAATAGAAGATTGTATTTTCATTTTTTTGAGGTCTCAAACAATTGATGAGAAGTTGGAGATGTTGAAATGTTCGAAGCACAAATGTCAATAAAGTTGTTTTGCTTTGAGGCGGCTTACTTGAAAATATATAAGTTTTCTATAAACTAGCTGATATAAATACTTTCATATTTAATATTTTTATGCAAAAATTAATTTTTTGTAAAAATTATAACAAATATCGTTATTGTTTAAATATTTTTTAACTATAATGTTAATATCATTTCAGCCAGATGTTTTTTAAAAACCGTCGATAGATTTTCTTATTTCACACTTTCTGCATTTATTTAAAAATTTGTTAAATTTCAAAGATATGAAATAAAAAAATTAAAAATATTTCCCATGGCATAATTCGTTTCGAAATTACTGCGGAAAAAAAATCTTTGCAAAATTCCTAATCAAATGAATATTTAATTGATTGTGGATTTTTAAAACGTACAGAATGTAAAAATTCTATTATCTTGCTTTAAATAGTAAGTGTTTAATTTTGGCTAAATTCGATACATTTGTTTAAAAAAATGTGAAAAGTATTTACATGCACATGTAGCCTCAGTGAATGTATACACAGGGTGATCAAGAAATAACAAGTGATGTTCGGAGCCCCGTAGCATGTTATGTAGTAAATGAAATATAACAAAATTTGGCCACCATACACAATAAAGTATGCGGTTTCGATCTGTTAAGGAAAAAAAAAATTAGTACGATAAAACGCCAATAGGGGAAGTTCTGGCGCTGCGATCGAAAACTTCATCGTGTCATTTTCATATACGGCTATTTTGTGACGCAATATCGAGGATAAATGGAAAGGTTACGGCAAATCAAGTCATTCTGAAAAAATTCACCCGTCGATGGCGTTGTCACTTCGTGAACGCGCCTTATTAGTCAAGCTGTTTTATCAGCGGGATGAAAATGCCAGTGCTGCTTTTCGTGAATACCGGCGGTTAAAACAGTTACACAGAAGACCGATGACCATAACTAACTTACGAAGAATGGTTGAAAGATTTGAAACAACAGGAATTCTTGGTGTGAAATCAGGCCGAGGACGTAAAGGTATAAAGCAAGAACAAGTTGAAGAAGTTGCAACTGCCATTTATGGATCATTCGATAGTTAATAAACAGGCTACCAGCAGTGTACGTTCAATACTACGAAAAACAGATATCCCCTTTTCGACGGTGCGGAAGATATTGCGTAAAATCCTGAAATTTTATCCGTATAAGATAACACCCATTCAAGAATCCCAGAGGATAGAAATACCCAGTTTGAGTTTGTTTTGTGATTTTGGGCGCGGTTGGAAATTGACAACGAATGACCGTGGTCGATATTATGAAGCGATTAACTCACTTTCATGCGCGCAGACGAATTAATGCCGATATGCTGCGAGCCATCGTCGAAAACCTTCCAATCTTTTTCGAATAGAGCTGTTGTGACAATACCATAGACGGGTGAATTGTTGCAAAATGACTTGAATTCCCATAACCATTCCTTTTATCCTCGATATCGAGTCACTAAATAACCTTATACGAAAATAACATGATGAAATTTTCGATCGCAGCGCCAAAATTTCCCCTATTGGCGCGTTTTTTGGTACTATTTTTTTTCTTTGACAAATCGAAACCGCATACTTTAATGTGTATGGTGGCCAATTTTTGTTATATTTTGTCTAGTACTACACATTACAGGGCTCCGAACACTTCCTGTTATTTCTTGATCACCCTGTATATTGCAATAATAAAAATGAGAACTTACTGCATAAAAGAAAATATATTTTTTCTCCTTCCATTTATTACACATTTGTCGTCTAGTTTTCTCAAGTAAACTGATTAACGTCTGAAAAGTAATGCATTTTATTTATTGCTTAAAATAGTAAAAAAAATTCATAGTAAAGGTAGGGTTTGCGACTGTAATTTATAGAAGTTCAATGAAGGAAATAAAAACTTAGAGAAAATATTTTTTTTAAAATGATTTTTGATAAATTTTTGTTAGTTGAATAAAATGTAAAGCATTTTTCATTTCAACCTTATTTTGGTAGACTTGTAATTTCACTGTTATAATTACTACGAATTTAGAAATTTTCAAGTGCATTTCTAGAAGGTGTAAATACTTTATCAAATTAATTAATTTTATTATTTATCAAATTAATTAATTAATTTTATTAATTAATTACATTATAGTTTGTCTATCTTTGAGAAACGCTTTTTGTCAAATAAAATTTACTGTCCAAAAATTATCAAGCATTAGTAGTCTGGGGATAAAGTTCTGAATTTTTACTTGAATTTCTAAAAAAAATTAATAAAAATTACTTCCTCGTGATGCGGGTTACAGGAAAATCCAAAAATATATGACATATGTTGGAAATATGAGAACCAATTTTATAAAAGATTCCACAAAAACTTTTTTTATGAATTTTTGAAATATTTTATATGTGAATTTTTATTTATTATTTCACACGCATATGTACAAACACACTGTTATAACACATAATTCATTAAATCATGTTTGAGGAATAGTTGTAATGATCCCATCTGAAGAAATTTCGAATTTAAGATATCAGTTGCATTTTAAGGTGACACCCTAAGCTTAAAATGATATTTTGCGACAATGTTGGCCAGAAAAACTTTTTTCAAAAATATTTTAATTCAAATATTTAAAAACAAACGTTTTTATTTTCATTTTATGACATTTAGAAGCTGATATAGCTAATTAAAGCTGTAAAATGCAGTTTTGAAATTTATTTTTTTGCGATGTATACGAGGGTTGGAACTTTAATAGTGGCAATTATTTATTTACATGGAATACAAAAGTTATTCATGTCACCTAGTTTTACAGATCTTCAATATAGTTGCCAGTATTGTATACAACCCGTTTCCAACGATGTGGAAGTTGCAGAACACCTGTAGCAGCGCCTGTTCTGTTGATAGTTCGAATGGACCGGTCTACTGCCGCAAGAATCTTTGGAACAGTTTTGAAGCGAATGTCACAAAGTGGTTTCTTCATCTTAGGAATTCAAAATCAAAAGGGCTTAAATCTGGGAAGTATGGTGGATGGTAAAATATTTTCCAGTCCCATCGATCGAGCAAATCAGCCACAGCTTGCACTGCATGTGGCCGAGCAATGTCATGCAAAATGATAGGGACGTTCTGCAGAAAGTGTCGCCGTTTTATTCTCAAAGCTAGTCTGAGATGGTGCTCCAAAAATGAGCAGTAATACTGCGCATTGACGGTCTGCTGTGGGGGAACGGTATGCGTTAGGATGACATCATCACAGTCATACACGAGAATCAGCATAACTTTCACATTGCTGGGGTTCTGAAGAAATTTCATACTTCGAGGTTACCCATAATGACGCCATTCGATTTATTGGCGTTTCAGTTTTGGCTAGTACGATCTGGTCAAGTCTCATCCAGCGTAATGATACGCTGTAAAAAAGCCTTTCTTTCGCGCTCCAGGTGGATTCGAGCAGCATCGTATCGTAGCCATCTCTGCATTTCCATCAAATGATGTGGAACCTATCGTGAAGCAATTTTTCTCATGCCCAGGCGTTCCTTCAGAATGTGCAGCACAGTCGTATGCGCAAATCTGTATGTCGGGCCAGCTCACGAATGCCTTGGCATCACTGTCCATTAGTGCGGCAACATCATGCACTTCTGCTTCGCTGACACTAGAACGATCTGGCCGATGCATGTCTACCACATTTTGGTGTCCTTCATTGAAGGACAAATCTTGCAACAGCTCTGTAAGGTAAAGCAGATTTCTCCGCAAGCCTCTTGAAGCTCTACATGACATTGCCGTGCTGTACGACCTTTGGCATATCCAATTTCGTTGTTTTTGTTTTGAAAACATCCTGGTAACATTTACTTTAGACAGCAAGCTAATACAAGGACCAGTTCTTCGCGTCACTCCTCGTGCGCGTGACATAGGAAGGTCGAGGTTGTTTTGTTTTTTTTTGCTGAGAGGTAAGGTAGGTATGTAGCTAACGTTTGGTATATGTGACATTCTTTGGTTTTATTGCGAGGCGTTTTTACAGCAGTGTTGCCACTATTAAAGTTCCAACCAAATAATTAATTTAGAAATACAGGGTGATTATAATTAAAGTTACCCTGTTTAGACCTACGTAGTGTCCGCTCTAGTGGATAAATAAAAGAACGATAAAAAAAATAAATGATTCTTTTTGTGAATCCCCTCTCCAAAATCGTGGATGACTGAAAAAAGCTTTTTCAACTGTACATAAGCCGAGTTAATTCATCACACAAGAAAAGTAAAATCCCTTTGTCATTTAGCAATCTTCTACGAACTCCGTGAGATTTCTTTGTTGAACCCCAAGCAATTTTCCTTACTAGAGCCATTTTGTTCTGCAATTTATTTCGAATAAATTCGTTTTTAGAATAAAAATCACAAGCCCATCCTTAAGACAATTCTTTTCTGTACATATGGATATGATTGACGAATAGTAATGGATACATATTGTTGCGAACAGTCGAATGATTTTGCAGATCATATTTTATTTGATCTCTTTAGCTGTTTGTTAATAGGATGGTTTTTCTCTTTTTTTGAACAAAGAAATCGAAAGATCAGATTCAATGAGAATTTGTTAAAGATAATGAGTTTGAATATTTATGAATATAATTGAAGAAAAGTCATGGCTACATATTGAAGGGAACAAGCGGATGATTTTACAGATTACTTTTCGTTTGATTCTTTTAACTGTTTATTGATAGGATGTCCTTTTTGAACACGAAAATCGAAAGATTAGATTGAAGGATAATTTGTTAAAGATAATGATCTTTATAATTATGAATGTCAATATATTTGAATATTATTCTACAGCATTTATTTCATTTATGTAACATCTTAATATTTACAGATCGAAGTGCTATTTAAAAACTAACTGCATTCTATGAAATGGGAGAGTGACAAGTCATTCAAAATATTCTACGAGTTAGATCATTTGAATTCAAAACATTTTAAGAATCACAATTTGATAGAGAGCAACCAGATTCAACACGTAGATATTTCTTAAGTTATAGATGCTTCCTAAAGAAAGGATTTTCAAAATGCTGATTAATTGCAATTTAAAATTTATAAATTTAAATATACAATAAAAATTTTAATGTTTTTCCTCAATAAATACGAAAATTATTATTGCCTTAACATTAGGTTCGCATCAATATAAAGTAAGCAACCACAAAGTTTTTCAGTTGCATAATTATTTCTCTCTAATTTTAATAATTTTTAAAGAATATTTTGAATATATTCCACAGCATAACTTTTCACTGTTTTAGTTGTTGTATTTCTATCAATCACGATTAATTGATATTAAAATTTTAATGGTCATACGTCTATGCAGTCTAACGCCTTCAGGAGTCCACACTATTTTTGAAAAATTAATTAAAAAAACAAATTAAATAGATAATCCAATATGAGGAGAGATACACATAAAACACACATATAGCGGTTGTTTCAGCTATCACACACATGTTTATGTGAGAGGCCGTTAAAGTATTAAATACATTTTTGAATACATGTTAATGCTTCTATATACTTAAACACACATTTTAAAAATAATGTAAAGAGAGATGAACCTTATCTAACCCAGTATCATGTAATGATGTTTTCCAACCAACAAGTTCCATTAGAGTTTTAGTATAAAAATTTCTTTTACCCTTTCTAAAAACTTTTTTGCATACAAAATTGATTGAATTACTTTTTCAAATAGTTTCAAGAAAATCTTTTGAAAATTTGATTGCCAAAATATTTTTTAAAATCTTATTGAATAACTAGATAATATACGTCGTACAGTGCAGGATTAAAAATATTTTATGCGTAATTTTTTTTATCAAAAAAGCATTTTTATATAAAATATTTTAATTCTTTTATCATCTAAAATTCTGTACTTTTGCAGTATTATATCTATCTATTTGCAATCTTAATATAAAAATTCTTTTTTACTGTCTGAAATGTTTTTGAGTTAAAATTAAAATGTCAATTGAAGCAAACGATTTTTAAAAATACACCAATGACTGATTTTCTCCATAAGTTTGAAATATTTGTTATGTTAGTTCTGCAAATTTTGCTTACAAATGCTGAAATAAAAGAAAAGTTTCATTTTACAAGACAATTAATTAAATATATTTTTTCATTAATAAAGAACTTAAAAACTAACTAAAACAATATTTTTCCTGATGCAATTGATAATCCTCTCTATTATTCACTCAGAATTTTTCTCATGTGTTTGGCAACAGCTCTTCGTATGTCTTCTTGTTCATCAGCTATAAAAAAAATATTTCATTTATTTTCCGGGTCTCCAATTCCATTTCAGCTAGGCACTTTTGTCTCCGTTTAATTATCGTTGCTTAAAACATTACTTTAAAACAGTCAATAAACATTGTCTGTTGACATATACTGACATAAAAAAGAAATTTTAAAAAATAGTACAAGAGAAATTAAAAATTTTTAGGCCTCCCAGTTAGAATTACCTTCACATTTTTTCATTCAGAATCGTCTACGCTAAAGCTTTCAAAAAGTTATTATCAATAGAAAAAAAAATTGAAACAGAAATGGATACCATTGTAAAAGTAAAATTTTGAATTTTAAGATGGTGTAAAACTATATTTTCTGAGACAATTTTCATTGAAATAGGAAAATTTTTGTCTTTGCTAGCAAAGAGAAGACGCCGCTGTTATTTAACATCAGTTTTGTTTGATATCAAAAGCTTCCATTTTTCTGTCTCCATCTGAGCAATCGACCTATGTTTGCTTTCAGGTAATGTAAAACCACTTTCGATTAAAACGAAGTAAAAGGATATGTATAAGGAAAAAAAATGTTTAGTAGTGATAGAATAATTCTAGAAAGATAGGGATAGGTAAGTCACAATGTTGACCAACAAAAGTGCGTCAACAACTTTGCTTAAATTTTCTAACAAATTAATAACAGATGAAAGAAAAATTACACTAAAATGAAATTGGTATTGCGAAAAGGGTAAAAAAAAAATTATTTCATGTGGATCTAAATGTCTTTTGGAAAATTTCTTCGACGTTTCTGTGAAAGAATTTAATCTTTTGGATAGCAATTAGTAACAATATTAGTATTGTCGAAGTTAATCGAAAGTAGGTCATCAATATATCTCCACCCGTTTATTAAATTATATTTAATTACTTTTTTCTCCTAGTAATGTAGAAAATATTAGCTAACGCACTTGAGAAAGCTGTTCCCATTGGAATGCCCTTAATTTGTTTATAAAAATTAATACCATTACAAACATAATTTTCAGTAATATTAAAATTGCACAACTCAAGCCAGTTATTTTTAGGAATGATATTTTCATTTAAATATTCGTCATGGATAAAAGTGCAGACTTTTATTAATTTTTCATGAGGTAGATTAGTGTATAAATTTTCGAAATCAAAAGTATTAAGTTTATTAATGTTGTTATCTTTAAGAAAATCCAGAACTTCCTTGTTACTAAAAATGATAAAGTTGCCTTCATCTTTTATTTTGTCCAGGAAAATTTTTCAGTATTTAAAGAAATGTTTACCCGAATAGTAATTATAACTGCCAGTGCTACAAGTCACAAATCTGAATTTTAATGGATTTTTATGAAATTTAACTGTTGGGAATAAATAAGGATAGTTAAGAGTGCAAGTCTTAGTTTAGGGTTTTTTTTTTTTTTTTTTTTTTTTTTGCGAAAGCTAGCATTCTTTTATCTAATACCTTTTTCCCGGTGTTCTTTAACATACAAGTTGCGTTAGAGTTATATTGATTAAGTAAAAGTTCTTTATAATAATATTTACAAATTAAACAGAAATTATTTGCTGATTTATCTATTACTGTAATAACAAATTTTTCTTTTAAATTTTTTATTTCGTTTTTCAATTTTTTACTAAAATAAATCCTACGTTCTTTAGATCTGTCAAAATCAATATTCATTTTTATTTTTATTTCCTTTAAAATTCTCACTTTCCATTCTCCGAAACCTTCCGCATGCCAATGGTATTTTCTAGAAAAATTAGCAATAAAAACATCCAAATCATTACCAACAGAAATCAAAATTTTGTCATGGTTTATTTTTTCTCTTAATCTAAATTTTGTTCCTCTTCCCATTAAATCTCTTAAAGAGTTGGATTCAATAATTTTTAAATTACCTGTAATAATATGAACTTTATCAACATCTATAAAATCTTTATAGTTTTCTTTGTTACAGTAACAATCTGTAATATTTATTTTATCAAAATGTTTGCTATAGTAATTATAATTACAAATTTTTTTCTTTAAAGTTGAAGTATAACTAAACGCTATTGAAACAGTTGTTTTATCTGATAGAGGAAAAAATATATTTTTATTATGTATAATTTTGGGCAATTTTAGATATTCGAAGTAAATATCTAAGAATTTAATCATACAGAATTCTTTGTAAACATTATTTTTATTATTAAAAATAAATCGTTTTTTTTCCAATGTTAAGCTTACATTTAATTAGATGTAGAACAATACATTTTATGTACGAATTTTTAAACTCTAATTCCCCGAATTTATTATTTAATAACCATTTAATTTTATTATTTCTAAGACCAAAAATGTATTTCCTAATTTTGTGAATGTTTTCACTATTGTGTTCCAGATAACAGTAATTTTGAAATTCCTCAAATATAATTTGAAAATTGCCCTCTTTTCCTTTACCTCTTTTAAATCTTTCAGAATAGTTATCTTCGTTTAGAAAATTTTTAAATATGTTAAATTTGTTATAAATGCAATTATTGTTTAAATCTGCATAGCCTTCCCCATTTAATTTACCATTGAGACCATAGGGAAATAAATTTTTCAGGTTGCAAATATAAATGTTTTTCAGATCTAATCTTTTGTTTAATTCGTTAACATTGTCTTCTTTAATGTTCATTGTTAAAGTTATGGTTTCGAAAATGCTCCAGTTCGAAGTCCGTAGTCCTACTTTTTATGAAGTTATTAATATCGGATCTGTGATTGTTAATTCTTAAATTAAGCTCGGTGCTAATTTGGCCAGTATATTTTAAATTAAATTCTGAACAATTAAAAAGATAAATCAAGTTTTTGTTTTCACAGAATATTTGTAATTTGAGTTTTCATTATTGATCTGTTCCTTATCTGCTAATGGACATGTCTTACACTTCTCGTTTCCACAAATTTTATATATATATATTTTTTGTATTTTTAAGATTTTTTAAACAAAACGATTGTGGCAGTAATTTTTTCTCCTTGAATGCTCCTGACACAAAGCTATCCACAGTTCCCCTTGGTAGAGCGCGCGACGGGCCATGCGCTATGATAAATTCGTTATTAACTTCTTGCATAGTTTTATTTATTTATTAAAATGAAAATATCTCTCCCAAACGCCAAAAAACATGGAATTCTCGAAAAGACCCGTCGCGCGCTCTACCAAGATCTTTTATATCAGTTCATTTGTGTTTTTACTGAATTTGCGCTCTCTAAATACTATGAAGTTTTTTCCTGTTCCATTTTTTGTTTTAGTTTGAATAGGAAATAATTTTTAGTTGCGATTTCGAAACTGTTTTGTTTTCGTTTTCATTTTAGTTTCGTTTCGTTTCATTTAGTTTAGTTTCGTTTTTATATATATATATTATTAATCCTTTTTAATGGTTTCAGACAGTAAATTTCCCATTGAATTCTGCAAATTTTAAATATAACATCACCATAGATAAAGGAAACGGTTAAATAAAGGGCTTTATGTTCATGAATTCAATTTTCCTTCCTAGTTTCCAAATCACTATTATTTTTAGTGAGGGGAATTGTTAAATCTGAGTAGAGTTCGCCATTCTATCAGGAAATGTTGATTTCACGGATTAATTAAAATTCTGCCTTATAACGTGGCATAAACCATTCATTAAATGAATTAATCCTAATTTTAAAAATGTTATCAGCAATGAACAGAAAGTGGCTTTAATCATGGTTTCCCTGAACTAATTAGACTTCTATACCAGTTTAACCTTCTATCTTAATTCAACCTTGAGATGGTTACGCCCACTGGAATGTTCTTTATTAATATAAATTTGAAGTCAATTTGATTCCCTGCATGCGATTCGCCAATTTTTAAATGCTGCGTAATTAATTAAATCAAAAGTATTTTCACTTTCCAAATTATAAAGAAATGCTGCGCCTTTTCATATAAATCATAGGGTTTTCTTTGATAATACTATCCCATAATATATTACAACATATCATTTTTAAAACAAAAGTAAGTAAGCAATAAGTATAAATATCATTTGTTATTCTTTTTCAGAAATTGGTTTTCTAATTTTATTGGTAAGTAATTATCAAAAACAATGAAGAAAATAGTATTAACTAATATAGTTAGATATGATAATACTAAAATGGTCTGGTAGATACGAAAAAAGCTTTAATATATTATCATGTAGTAAAATAATATAATTATTAATAATATATTATCATGTAAAAAAGGCACAATATTAAAGAGATTAATGCTCGCTAAAATTTTCAATTAAATTATTTTACGTAACTTTGTCTGTTAACAACTATTTCAGCAAAAAAATTTGAAAGCTTCAAATTCTGATAGTCATATAACTCAAACATTTATAGAAAACTTACAATGTTCTATTCATTGTAATATGTAATTCTATACTTTTCCTTCAGCTCCCGTAAAATTTGAATTTTAAATTGAAATAAAAATGATAAATTTCCAAAAAATTAAAAAAAAACCTTTTTGCTAAAACTTGACATTTTTTTTTAAATATGAGTGCAGAAAATTGAATTCTGTAACATTTAAATCCTTTGTATACTACAGAATATTCTTTTACAGTTTATGCAATATCTCAGAGATTATTCAATAAAAGGTTTTCCGGTTTATCATAAAATTCAATTTTGAGTTTTACTATCTAAAAGATTTAAATGATGTAATATTTTATTTTATTTTACTCAATAAATGTAGTTCTGCAAGCAATAT
>JAPMOR010117727.1:65917-76257 GCA_026543865.1 Argiope aurantia
AAAACATTTAGTCTAGATAAAAACATTTAGTCTAGATAAAAACATTTTTTATTCATCTTTTCCACAGACATTCATAAGAGTATTTTCTAAAAATGCATTTTTCAAACTCGGGGAGGTCTAAAACGTGGAGATCGAATTTTTTTAGGATTACCATAATTTCTCTATACGGCGTATGCAAGAAAGTGAAAATATTTGTAAAATGGTTTTCTTGCGAAACGCTCTTGATCATCTGTTTAGAACATTGAGTGTGTAAAACAAAAATATCTCAAAAATGCCCATTATCATATAAGAGCTCACGCAAAATACGAGATAAAAATTATCGGATATTTAATGCAGAAGTCTTCGGCAGATGAGCACTTCTTATCCTTATTTATATAAAACCAGAAAAATAAATATTCATGTTTTTGACAGAAAACTCATATATCTGCCTCAGGCTAAATAAGATAAGCATTCATTTAGTTTTTCCATCAAAATTTAACTTGAAGATGTTACCAATGAAAAAATATTAAATTCCCTTTTTATATTGAGATATGATAATGTTACTCTTCAAATGTTTGTTTTCGTTCATAAAACTGAAAGTCCGTGAATAAAATTAAGAGTCTTGTGAAAAATATATTGCAAGGAAACGAGATGAAATTTTATTCACTCGATTAGAATTTTGTTTTGTAAGTCATTACTTTCACCTGTCATTTCTTAAGGAAATGATACATAAAGAGTTGTTTTGTAAGGAAAATTGAATTAGGTTAAAATGCTACACATTTGCATTTTATAAAAATAAAAAGAATCATGATACTGAAAAATACGAATCATTGTCTATTATCTGCCTTCTTCAGTTAAATCGATATAAAAACCCCTCATACCACCTGTTTCGTTTAAGAATTCAAGGAGAAAGATAGTAATAATTAGTTGTTGTTTTTTTTAAGAGTTAAGAAATTTCAAGCACATGTGCATCAGAATATATATGCATTAAACATCATTAAAAGAACTCTTTTAGACTAAATATATTCTTCAAAAATATTTTTAAAATGTCAAATAATTTGATTTTTAATTTATGAACGTATATTTGGATTTAGTAATTAAATTAAAACCAGATGTTTCGAGAATATTTTAAAGCCCGTATACTAAAATTTTCTTCAGAATTTTGTGTTTTTTCTTACCTAACATATTTAACTATCTAAAACAAGCAAAATAAAAGTATAAATGCCCAGAAATGTCTTTAATTGCATATAGTCATTTAATGCAGTTATCCTTATAAAAATTGAAACTTTATATATAACTTCCACACAGCTTAGGGCGCCTGAAAAATTTAAAATTATGAAAAATGCAGTTAAATGTGAAAAAAATATTTTTAAAAAATAAAATTGATAAAATATATCTTTGACCCGATTAACAATTCATTATATGTAACAATATGTATTTTAATACCATGTTGCTCTTACCTAAGTCTTTATTTAAAGAACACATTTTGGTAATTATTGCTGATTTTAGAATCGTATATTCTTAATTAAATGAATAGAGCTATGCTTGTGTAAGAGTAAGAGAGAGCTATAATAAAATTAAAATAATAAATTAACTGAGAAGATATTTTATTTTCTAAACTAATCCATTTAATAAAGAGAATGTCTAAAATATTCTTTTATTGGTATATTGAAAATGAATTTATATTTTGATTAATTCCTAGTTTTTAATACTTTATTCATAAATCACTATTACAAATATTAAGGAATGTTGAAATCAATTATTTTCTTTAAATTTACTATTAGATAATGTTAAATATATTTCAACAATTTTTTTCTAATTAATTAATTGACTATCAATAAAGCTCTAGATTAATACAATAGTGTTCTTTAATTTAATATATGAAACAGAATAAAATATTAAAACTCAGAAATATCAGAAAATGAATGAGAAATTGATTACTGAATTCTATCTTTATAAATATGAAAGATTTCAAAGTTCATTTTAAGGTATTTAGATAATGACTTTATTATTCGAAAACAATATATATAAATATAAAGAGTGAAAAAATGAAATATTTATTTCTGTTTAAAAACACCTTTATTTTTTTGCATGCAAAAAATAAAAAAAACATTTCTTAGCTTTAAAAATTTTAAAAAATGGATAAAATTGCGTGTAAAAACTGGTGATCTCCTTCGAAGTAAGAACAAATATTTTCTGAAGAAGTATTTTGATAAAAATATTTTATCTATTACAAATTCATTTGAACAAACGGAAAATATATATTATGAGTTTCTAAATTAAAAAATAATTCATTGCGAAAATATTGCCGAATAGCACAATTTAATTTCAAACACTATTATAACGGATTTTTTTTAAATCGTTTAACATTTTGTCGTTGCTGTAAGTTTACTTTCAAACAACATTATAACATTTTCTGTATGTAAAATAGACATTGTACAACATTCGGTCTGCATTTTAGTATGTTTTCTATTTTAGTGATATACCATAATTTACTATTTGTGTATTTCAGTAATTGTTTCCTTGTTTTTGTTTTTTTCAAAATATAGCTAACAATTATCAGGAGGGTGAAAATATTTACGAATCCGTAGTGAGGATGCATATCACATAATTTATCAAAAGAAATGTGACCATGCAAATTGTGCAATTGAAGAATTTTGAGGGAAGAATCGAGATTTTGGTGCGCCGATTATAGTGTTGCTTTGTGTATGTCTCATTATTTCAAGAAATTCATACCAAAAAATCATATCAATTGTTAATTGGCTCTTTTTAATTGAAAATATTTGATTTATATATTTTTTTAAACATATCATTAAATATTTTGTCAAAATCAATAATTAACAAATAGAAAGCGATTTTTTTTGTTATTACATCAGAAGTAAATGACTTCTCAGGAAAAAATAATTCCGCATTTCGAAAAAAGATTAACAAAATTTAATGCCGTGGTTAACAAGTTAAACAACAGAAACATTAATCAAAGTTGCCAATTAGATCAACACTCCAAAGAGAGGATTAACCCGACAGAGTAGGGAATTTTCCATAACTTGGTTCTTAATAAATAGAGAACCAAATTTTCAGTATTTCACAAAACCTACATTATTGTCGCCAAATTTGTATTCAAGGCCAGAAAAGTAATTATCCATTCAGCGTTCATTAAAAATATTTATATTCTCTTTTATTGTAAGATTAGCATGTCAAGAGAGTCTGTATCACTGATTTGTAATATTCTTTTCTGCCTTAGATGTATATGTAAAATTATTAATATCTGTTTAATCTCACTTTAGATTAGAAACTGTTCAAAAATGTTATAATTCAATGCTTTTTTATTTTTAACAAGTTAGTGTTTACATGCTACCACATTCTATGTAAACTGCGACATCATGCAAAAAATCCTTCAAAACGCTTCGTGGAGCGGAATGTTGAATACAGAGTTACTAAACTTCGCATATAGTTACTTCTTGGGTTATAGATTATCTTAAAATAAGAAGTTTTACAAATTTTAATTAAATTGACATTTAGAAGTTTATCAATTTTTTTAACTCATAGATTTTATAGTATATTAATGAACAAAAATTATTTTCACACCTCTATGAAAGTTAAAAAATAAGCTTTTCCTTGACAAAAATTTATTTTCCGTACCATTTTTTTTTCTTCTTATCTTTACTAAACTTTTCCCCTATTACTTTTGGTTGATGCATACGGGTTACAAGGAACGGCGAATTTCTTTTTAAGATGAAAAGAAAACTTGGAATTAAAATAAATATCAAACATTATCTTGTCCTTGCACAATAAATTTTTGCCTTATCATGTTTAGGAATAAAGTATGCAATTTCTTTTTTTATATATATAATAGAAATTAAAAACCATCAAAATAATGACATTCCTTTTCTTTCTGAATATTCACAAATATAAGAAAGTTGGAAGAAATTTAACATTGAATAATTTTAAATTATTTTTTTAAAAGAATCAGATTGGATAACAAATTGAATTTGACATAATTTAGATTTTTAATCCAAAATTCAATTCCGCAAACATATTGAATCATACATTTGAGAATAAAAAAAAGCAGAGAAACCAATGACATTCAGACCAGGAAGTCTAAATTAAACAAAATGAGAAATTAGATAATAAAACCAAAGAAAAAGGGCATAAAACTTTAGTTGACTAACATTTTTTAGGAGGAACAGAGCATATCTTTTTAATGAAAATTTGCCATCATTGACCGAACTGTGCATTCTCATGAGTAAAACTGATCATTTAATTTTAGCATTATAATTTTTTCGGGTGAGCAATATATATATAAAAGAATACGTTTAAATATACATTTATATAATAAATAATAAAAAAATATAATAAAATATACGTTTATAAAGGAATATTCCAAATTTGCAGGGCTATTAATAGAAAATAAACCAAAATACAACTTTACTTTTCATCAGAAATCATAAATAATAATTGAAAGTTTAAATTCAACACAATTTAACTCCTATCATATTTTTTCAGTGTCTTCAGTATATATGATACGAGTCTTTGAAGACTGCAGAAATTAATGTTCATAAACGTCAAATGGTCATAGTTAACAAACACCTCTTGTGCGATACAGCCCCAGAAATAAAACATGAAATATTTCCATACACACTCATCTGCATCCTTTCAAAGATTTACACCAAGCATGCTGAAAAAATTATGAGTTATCATACCTCTTCGCATTTCTGGAAGGACTTACATTGAACTCTTATAACTGTATTAAATCTAAACTTTCAAATGTTTTTTTAATTTCCTGTGAACAACAAGGGTTTATCATGTGAGATGTTGTTTTGGATAGGGGGTTATGAATCTCGAAATCGCATAGACAGGCAATGAATATTGAAACTCGAAATCGAGCAGGCAATAAATAAAGCATAAATGGCAATTTTCATTATCATCTTTTAATCGCATATATGTTTTACCTGCTTTTACCAGTATTATTATGTATGCTTCTTTGAAAGCAAATGCGTTTTTAAAAGGTATACCTGCTTTTACCAGTATTGGTTTATTATTACGTATGCTTCTTTGACAGCAGATGCGTTTTTAGAAGGTTGACGTAGAACTATGACATCCTAGCTGTCATTTTCATGGAATGTAATTTTTTTTGGAGGAAATTAATTAATTTCAATTTTATAATCTGTTCAAAAAAACTTTGTTGATAAAAGTACAAAAATATATTTTAAAACGTTGTTGATAAAAGTATTTTCTCTTTCCTCCAACGGAGAAATATCACTCCATTCTTTCTTAAGTGGGAAACATTGAAGTATTTGACTCCTGTTCTAAGATTAATCCATTACGAAACTGTTTTATGATCTCAGAAATTAGAAAATAGCAGTTTGTGTTTACAAAAATATTGTTTTCATAAAACTTCTATTTAAATTAATATGTCTAAAAATTTATTGGTAAATAGTTTATCATTTGGAAATCGCATTGCGGTGGAAACGCTCGTTATTCCGCTTGCAAACGTGGCATTCCTTTTTGTTGAGAACAGGATGTTGTTTTGGTTAGCGGATTTTGAAGCTCGAAATCACGTAGGCAATGAATAAAGCATAAATGTCATTATTCCTTTTCATTTTTTTTCTGGCAAATTTTTTTTGGAGTTCTCGTAAACCGGTTTAAACTGGTTAATGACTTAAATTAATTAAGCCAAATAATGACTTAGAAATAATAATGTTCTCACATGATAACTTGGAAATTTGCGATCGTAGATTTTATTTTTTATTCATTTATTTTATTTCACTTTATTTTAATAGATTTGCAAAACTGGACATTTATTTACAAGCAGCCTGTACACTCTGCATTTATCATGAAATTTATAGATATAAGTTACGATAAATGTGATTTATCCGCTAAACTTACCAGTGATTACAAATATTCACCGGTAATTACACATAATCACCAATTTCTTATAATTATCCTCACATATTTATTGTATACTGGCTTATCCTGCTATCATGGTTTCGAATTAGATGTTCCATTTTCTCTCACTCATGCAACCCCGTATACACAAGCGTCCAAACGCTCAGCATAATTCATTAAATGAGAGCATTTGAGAGTAAATATTAGTGAATTGATTTGAAATAACTAGAGGAGAGTCATCCATTGTCCAAACTGAAATGTCTTGAATTCTGAATGTGTCTTTGTATCCAAACGGTGGCAAAGGCTTCAAATTGCTCGAAACGTTAATTGACGACAAGTACTAGGTAGCCAAGAGTCATAACCGTTCGCTAGACCTATATCTGAAAATAACTACGAGAAGTTCAATCTGAGAACTAGATTCAAAACTCATCATCTCTTCAGTAATAAGAGTTTGAAGAGAAGCTGTTTTGTGAAGACTCGCTCATGTTGATATGTGCACCTGAGATCATCTGTACCCTCCCATCTAAACATAAACGCACTCGTTTTAACTGGAGTCTGAAATATCTGTACTATAGTCTGGTAGTGGGCTAATGTCATGTTTATTTTGGACGTTGATTTTCATTGGCTAATAATATAACGGAAACATAGAATTCTTTTCTTATTTTATACATTTTTAATTATTCAAATAAATTCTAAACGTATTTAATTTTTAAGCTCCATTGCACGCACATATGCATGCACAATCACAAATTAGCAATTATTTTTTGAGGCCTCATATACGAAACTCTTAATTCCTTGTATTGAAGCGCTTGCATGGGCAGTTTTTGGGAATTGAGTTATAGGATTGTTACGATGTAATTGGTTGATCGCTGCTTATGGTCATTTTATAAAATTTTAGTATACAGTACATGTAGTTCTTCTGAAAATTTCGTTTTCACTCTCTTGTTACAAATCTGAGATATTTGTACAATTAGTCTTATAAGAAGGAAGAGAGAGATTTACAAACATTTTTGATGGATGCCAGGTCAATGATCCCCGAAATTAGAGACCATTTGCGAATGACGACAAATCTGGAGACTTGATTTGGAAATGCAAGAATTATAGCGATATCTTTATTAAGAGCTGCAAACATTTTAAGAAAATTCTATAATCTATCATTCAAACTATATAAATGGATGCATATGTAAGAGTTATTTCACTACTAAGTGGCACTACTTATTTGTGCTTTTTCTATTTAGCCTATTTGCTGTTTCCTTGTGTTGTTATTATTTACAAGTGTTAGTCTTTATTTATTCCTAATCAAAGTCAAACAGCTTCATGTTCTACATGGAATAAAATATATTTATTCATTACCGTTCATATTAAACTTCATGCACCGTATGTCCAATAAAAAATTTATATAATGCTGTATTCTTGAACGAATTTTACTTTGTTTGCATGCCAATTTTCCGTTTTATTTTGTAAAATTTATTTGAAATACTCTGTGTAAAAAAACATTATCCTTATGCATATATTTTAATCTCTAGTGTAATTAAATGTATAAATAGATTTTTTTAGTAAAATTTCCATATTTCAATAGAAAAGAAATTTTCAATATTCGCAATACTTCAAACCATTGAAAAACAGTCTAGAAAAGAGCTAAATTAAAAATCGCATGTAATAATAACAAAAATCTTTCTCCTCGTGAAATACGAACTATGAAAATATAAATTCAAATTTTATCAAACCTATAATAATAGAACTGGATGTTTTCAATAAAGATTTTTTATAAAATAAAGGCCGTCAAATTCCCAGATTCAAACAGTTTAACAGCTAGGTAATATGCAAAAAAATAATAGAATTTCGAAAGAAAAATCAAAGGAAAGGGAAAAAAGCTTCAAATTACATACCATGTTTTGATTCGGAAGACAGCTATGCAAATATAAATCTGCAAATAGCTTTGCTGTAATTGAAATAATTTTTTGCTTCTAAAGTATCAATTGTTTCGAAATACTTCATTCCAATTATATAGTTCTTTTTTTTTAAGCAAACAATTTTTTGACATTGATGAAATGTTATGGAATTATAACTATCTATTAATACAATATTTTTTCAGGAAAGTTTTAATTATTTAAATGGTGAAACGTTTTACAATAACACCATATAAATTATTTCTGAAATTAAGAACTCTTTGACGAAGCAAATTCTCTAGTATGCTATTGGTTGCTTTTGTTTTGAAATGAACTTTCCTTCGTATAATTTATCTTTTGCCATTTTATGTTAATTATTTTTCTTACAAAATATAATTTAGATGAATTTTCTTATTGTTTATACTAAAATTTCTAAAGCAAGAAACGATTACTTCTCTATTTTTTAAGAATGTGACTGTATTATTTTTTAAATAATATTACAATCTTCTAAATAAGTTTTTAAAGCATATTTGCACATGCTCTGGTTAACAAAAACATTTTTGTAATTTTAAAGTAAGTGATTAAAATGAATTTTTCATGAAATTGCGAAATTTTGTAACCTTCTTACTTTTTGAACAGACTTCTGTGTAAAGACGTTTGAATTTTGTTTATAAGAGCATTTTTTGAAATGTTTCGCTGATTTTTATATTTGCCTTCATATGCTTTTTAATGCCAATTTTTATTTTTAAGTACCATTTTCTCAAATGTTGATATTTGGTAGAATTTTCTTACAAAAAATCTTATAAATTAAAATCGGTTGCTTATTTCTCTTTCAAATTTATAAAAATTTCTGAAATCATTCTGCAATACTTAAACTAGGGAATAAGTAATCTGCTCATTCAGAAACATTCTATTGTTGTTTTAATAAATCACAATGTGCAAAAAAATTTTATCCCAATTTTTAAAGTGTAAAGAAATACAGCTTATTTTTTAGTTCGGAAATTAGGTAATATATAGCCATCTGCAAAGTTTTAAGAAAATCATTTGTTAAACCTTTAAGTGAAACTTTTTTTTTTATTTTATACTTTTTTTAGCCAAAGAAAAATTTTCTTTTTCAAATTTTTAAAAACGTTTATCATTTAATTAATATATTTTGGTCAAATATTTTTTTTCCTTTTTCATGCAAATGTTCCAAAATCACTGTTTTGGAAGGTTTTTCCAAAAAATTCCTCCCAAAAGTACTTACTCATTTCTTAGATTTTTAGCCCTAAATATTCATTCTTTAAAAATAATTCGGTGTAGAAATCTTATCAAACAACTAATGCTAAAAATAGTAAAATATTTTGTATTGTTGATTTAATTTGTTGTACTTTCGAAATCACTTTTAATAAAATTTTAATTGTTTTCTATCCTTACTAAAGATATCTAATTGATTATTAAATTCAATAATAAATAGTAGTGCTGTAAAGGTGAAAATGAGGTACGTTTTCTTAGTGTGCCTTAATCGGCATCGTACATATGGAAACGACTAATCTCCGCAGAACATCAAAATGGAAAAAAAATAACTCGTTTTGTGGTTGAGTTACTTGAATGGAGAACATATGTATATCCTATATTGATAAACTTTTCTCCCATGTACATAAATGTAATAAACTACAATAATTTCGTGTGGGTAAGTTTAATCCAGGTATTAACAGAAAGCATAGTTGTCATTGTAGTGACTGAAGAGTCTTAGTAAGACTATTTCATTAGGGTTAATTTTCTCTCTCTAATTTTTAATAGAATCATTCGATGTCAGGGGGGATCTCAGTATATTCGGAAAACTATATTATTGTGATACATTTTTGGAATTATAAAAATTGAAGTTGTAATCTAGATTCGTACTATTGTGAAATAAATTATACTTGAATCACTGCAGTTTTGGATTATTTCTTGAGTTATAATAAATATTTTTGCCATCCAATTTTTGTCAGAATTTCATACCAAACAAAACCCGACTTTAAAGTGAAATCCTGTTGTTGTTGTTTATAATCAGGTAACTCGTTGATATGTTAATTGCTTAGTTGAGAACTTCACAAATAAGTTAAAATTGTAAATTACTAAACCAAGATTAGACTTAAAAATTGTAATACTTTACTGTAAGAATTTCTTAGACAGCTAATTAACTCACTCTAAAAGTTTTTTTTATAGATATGTTACTTGAAAGACCGAAATCTGGCAATTCTGATATTCTCTGGTGTACACCATAATTCTTATAATGCGATAATTCATCTCATTTTAGTTTGGTACACACTTAAAACACTAGTTAGATATCTTTATTACCTACTTTCACCCACGAATGTTAACATGCAATGAATGATAGCGAATGTTACGCTAACATAAAACATTTATGCTAAGATAAACTGCAACTTTTTAAATCACAATTCATTTTGAAAAAAAAATTATGACATACAAAATGCTTTAAAGAAGGGAAGTAGGTTTTATTTCCCTAAATATTGCACCTAGGGATTTCTTCTAATTTCGAAGCTTCATTAATTGAGGAATTGTATGAAAATTAGGAAAACTGATAGTAAAAATCTAATATAT
>JAPMOR010117728.1:0-27571 GCA_026543865.1 Argiope aurantia
TTTTTGGAAAAAAATCCAACGGAAAAATTACAAGCCAAGTAAATTAGTATCATTATAAAAAACTTTTACTTCACTTTACTTTTTTATTTCAAAATGTTATAAAAAGTATTCTTAAAAAATAATATTATCGGCTATTTCAATGGAAAAAAATCCGAATCTCAGTAAGTTATTAATTAATTAAAATTTCAAAAAGCGAATATTCCCCTCCGGAATCAAAGTAAACATGTAATAAATTTAGTATGTCTATTTTAATGGTTTGACCTAAAGATACGTAATAATGGTTTGACCTAAAGATTCTTTTTATTATTATTTTAGATAGTGAGAATAAATTACGAAATTTAGTTCTGATTCAAATTCACAAACTAATGTGATTTTTTTAAAAAGAAGTTTTTGATAAATTCAAATTTAATCATATATATACAGTGAAGATTAAAGAGAAGGCAAAATAGTAATACTGGATATTCTAGATAATCTTATTCAAATATTTCTTTGATTCGAGATTATCATATAAATATATGTAGAAACCTTATCATGTTTTATTATTATATAAATATATGTAGAAACCTTATCATGTTTTATTATTATATAAATATATGAAGAAACCCTATCATGTTTTATTATTATATAAATATATGTAGAAACCCTATAATGCTTTATTATTATATAAGTATGTGCAAATCCTATCAAGAAGGAAAGCATACCAGAATAGATAATGTGTCTGTAAACAACGCAGAATCCTTTTGATTATTCTTATACTTTCATAAAACGAATATTCATATAAACCTTGGAGGTAATTATAGGAAATAAAAGGAAATTTTTATCTTTCTTTATTGTGAATTTTCCAACTATATATGCAAATAAATGATGTTTTCTTTGTTCTTAAACAAGGAATATCTTTTGAAATTCGAAACTACTGCAAACAATAGTTTGAAAACTGCTTCAACCATGATCGGCAAACTTAATATTTACAAATTGAAGCAGTTGTTTTTCAATCAATATTTGTATTTTCATTGGATGTATGCACACATCTTTATTAAACAATGGATATTATAGACTAATATCAGTAAAATTATATCAAGTGTGTGCCTTTTAAATTCTGATCACTGAAATGATCTAAAAGATCACCAATAAATTGAAATGAAAAATAAAAGAAATCAAAAATAAGTTTAATAATTATATATTAATTCGAGATTATTGGCTGCTCATTCATAAGCTACAATTCATGCAATTATTATTTTTAAAGCTGCATATTAATTTTTTAAATATAATGTTATTGTTGATATTCTTTGTTTACTTTTTTACTCTGAGAATACAATGATCGCCAAAAAAAAAAAAAAACACAATAAAAATATGAAAATAAGGCAAGCGATGAATCAATAAATAGGAAAAACGTAGGTTGGTTCAGTGGATAACTCATGAAAACGCAACGCTCATACAACTGATTGATTGATCGAGACGAATGCAATTCTTTTCAATCCTGAAACACTGGAATTGCAATAAGACCACCCCCGGTATGAACGCAGCAAATTGATTCCTTGTTTTTTATCTTCCTATTTGAAGGCTCGCCTTCGTTCCTCTCGGCTTTTTTTTTGTCACTCTTATTGGATATTTATAAATTTCAGTTCCAATTCTTATTGTTTTGACGCAAACACATTTGCTTCATTGAATTTCATTTTTTTTCCCTTTTAGATGTTACATTTCGGAAAAAATTGGACGAAAGGAATTTTTAAAGTGTTATTTAAATAAGAATTCTTATGATGGATGAATTATTGTTAAATATTATTTCTATGACACAATGAAAGTTGTAGATCATTTATTACATATGTTATTTGACATTTACTTTTAGACTAGCCTTATCTAGGTTATTAGGCGAAGATGGGAGTGTAGGTATGAAAATAGGCTATCATGCCCTTTACCTATATAATTGAATGTATTATCTAACTGCAACTTTTGATTTTTGTTCTAAGAAATAATCAATCTACAAGGAATTTACATGAATTTACATCAAATAACAGTCATTTAATAAGTTGAACTTTAGATTATATATATATATTCTATTCTATTCTATTCTATTTAGTTAAAGTATATTCTATTTTACTTAAATTCAAATATACTTTTTAATAGGTTCTTTTATGTTAGCGTCAGGTTAAGTGACTACGAAATACTAGAATTAATTTTAGCTTTTTATATAACAAAACGTTACTCATGTTCTGCTAAGAGAAATTTATTTAATGCTGATTTTTACTCTTCATATTTTCTTTTTTATAAAAGAAAATAATATATATAAAACATTTAAGTAAGAGAAAAAAATTTTTGAAAAATATTTTTTTAAAATTCTTTTCTAAATGCAATGCAACAGAAATTTCTTTTGAGGTAGATAGAATAAATAAAATGATGCCAAACATATATTTCTTTTTATCCGTTAAATGAGATACGTTTTCAATGTATCTCTTAAATTTTCATATACTTCCTGTACTGAGCAGGGTTTAATTCAAGCATTTTAAATGTCTTGCAAACGAATGATTTATTTTAAAGGATTACCGTATAATATTGTTAAAAAGTGAAATTGCATGCTTTAGGTTTTTTTTTCTGTTTCTTAGATAATTCATTAGTCAACAAAGTCCTCGTTTTCAATAGGTAATGCAAGTTAAATTTCATTTAAATTTTATACTTATTATTATTTAATAGAAAAAATCAAATATATTAATATTCAAGAGATGAGTAAATGATTGGGATACTTTAAAAATGACTATTAAAAATTAAATTAATTACTATTAAAAATTTAATCAAGATTCATGTGATTGTTATATTTATATTTCCATGCAAACTGCAAAAAACATTTATTTTGTAATGCCTTTAAATAATAATAAGGAATACTGTAGAAATTTTTATGTTACATTCAGTTTTCATATTTATTATAATTCTTTTTTCTAATCATTGCACTTCAGATATGATCGTCATTGTTTCATTTGATACTCTTCCTTATTGAAACTTCTAAAAAGCATGTAATTAACTGAAATTTCAAAGCTCTAATTAGCAAATAAAAGATAATACTGTTTAATAAATACGCTTAGCTCTAAATGTCTGTATAATATACATGGATGAATCACCCTGTATAATATATATGGTTGAGGCATCAAATACTTTATTATATCTTCAAAGTTATCACTTCATGTAATCGCAACATTTCACATGAGAAATTTTAATAACTATATTAATGCTTTCTGCCTAAACTTAATAAGTAATTTCTGCGATCAGAATCCATGTCTATAATAAATAATTCCATTTCATTTAAATTCTAAGTTTGAAACTTCACAAGGGTATCTTAGATAATGAGAATAGGACATTAGACTTCATAACTAAAAAATATGTCGAAACTTCATCTAAATAATTTTGTACTGATTATTGGAATTACCCTTTAAGTTTTTAGATAGTATTCAAATACTTCAGATACTTGAATTAATTTATTACGAATCAGATTTATACAATTCAGATACTTGAATTAGATTTATTTACATAAGTGTATTAATTATCATTTCGAAATTGGCCACAAAACAAAAGGAAACTAATGTAACTTGAAAAACTAACATAAATATTTTTTTATATCTATCTGAATGTGGATTTTCAAAATAATATCAATTTTTATAGCTTTTTAAACCTGAATTTAAGTGCTACTTTCTTCTATCAAGAGTGAATTATTTTCTGAAAATTTTCCTTAAAAATGATTCAAGACGTCCTAATTAATTAAACATTTCATAGAAACAAAATACATCCATATTCGGCAAAGAATAGTCGATATGGTCATCACATAAAATGCCATAGAACATGCCCACAGATAAAAGCAAACAAACCCTCTATTCTTACAACAATGGAGCTCAACTTCCCATCCATTGACATAAATATCCTAATTTATTCACGGTATCTATTGAAGCTCCTCCACATGAATATTGCATCTGGAACTGTCTGTTATCCTATCGCAGACATTGGTAATATCAAGAGAGAGGGGAGGGCATGAGAGAGATAATTATTCGAGCTACATTGGGCCCAATTAACCTCAAACTATCCTGCCAGAACTGTAGCACCATGACAAAAGGGGTCATCCAAGGCTTACGTGATTCTCCTATCATAATATAAATCCATTGTATATCCAGAGAACCAGAAGCTCAAGCGCTTGCCTTTGTGGGGATCTGATGTCCTCTTCGGGTTCATATTAGGTACATATTAGTTCGATTCTGGAAATGTGTATTGTTACTTCAGAGATGGATGGGGTAAAGTTTACCAGGAAATCTAAGATTGTTGAAATAGTGATGAGAATAGTTGGATCGCATTGTAGTGATGGTATCGAATGGAACGGAATGTTGGCACATATTTCAAACATTCTAAGATTAAGATTTATCATATTTGATTGATTTTCGAAGAACATAAGATTATTATTCGTTTTTAATATTATTTTTTTAAATTCATGTTTATTTTAATTTAATTATGTACAATTTATACTTTCTTATAATTTAATTATGTACAATTTATATTTTGTTACAAAATCCACTTAATCTTGGACATGGTTGATCAGTACCAACCTTAATTCCATTATCAGAGAGATAAAAATTACTCGAAAATCAGACGTTTTACAATTTAATTTATTAGAAATTTGTAAACCTAATTTGGAAGGAAAGAACATGAATAATTTTTTTCCATTATATTATTTTAAAAGTGAAGAAGAAATAAATAGGTTAGTTTTAAAATTTATCTGTGGCTTATTGATGTATACTTAATATTTTAAAAATTACTTTATGCCATATTTTCTAGTTTTATAAAAAAAAAGGGGGGGGGTTCAGAAAATACTCTGCAAAACACTTCACCATTTTGAAAAACTTCTTGATCCCCTAATGTGTTAAGGCAATCATTATGTACTTAAAAAATGATATAGTAAAATATAAATTTAATATACGTGTTTAATGTTTTGTCATTTAATCGTAAGCTTTCAACTATATAGTTTTATTTGAAAGTTTCTTTCATTATGGATAGTCTACAGTTTTGTAAGTTAGCAAATTTATAGAAATAACTGAATATCTCTGATAAAATAAAAATATTTTTTTTTATTTATTTAGACAACATATTTGAATGAATTTGATCTTAATAAATATAATTCAAAATTTGAAATTTATAGCGTTTATTAGATTAAAGATAACATAAAAATGCATGAATGCATTCAGAAAAAATATTTAATAAAAATTTATTTAAGTAACTAATAATTAACTATTTGATAAAAATTAATCAGTAAGTATCTAGTATACGGTTACTGATTGGTCCTTTCAGTAGAGTATTGGTTACTTTTCCCAAAACATCTATTTTTGCATCCTTTTTCTCATGAAAATTCTTAATTCTTGATAGCTGCTGTATCCATTCTGATAGCCTCAGAAATCCACATAAGATGTTATTTTAAATATATTTAAAGCGCTTTGTATAATTTGATAAATATAATGATTATTACAATTTCTGAAGAAATCTTACCTTCTACGATTAATTCTGCTTCAACTTTGTCTTGTCCGACAGTGTTGCTCACTTCACAAATATAGGTACCTCCGTCAGCAGAAACAACTTTGTGAAATACCAAAACTCCCCCTTCTTGTCGAACAGAAGATCCTAGCTCCGGAAGGGACCTTAATTCTCCAGCAACCTTATGCCACCTGTAGGTTGGTACTGGATGACCTTGAGCTAAGCAGGACAAAGTTGCCTTTTGTCCTACTGGTACAGATACTCTGCTAGTACGTCGCATTATTCTTGGAGGCTGATTATGATGTGGTTCTGAAATATATAAACAAATAGTAAGTTCATTCAGCTAATATCCATTAAAATATTAATTAATAATTAAATCCATTAAAATATATCTACTTTTGTCTATCGGAACGACATTTAAGGCAACATCTGAAATAAGTGTTGCAAATGATAGTGATTATGAATTTCTGAAATGGTTTACACTTACTTAAATTCTGTACTTTAAACAATTTACTCCTCATATGGACTATATTGATATATATTTAAACAGTTAACTTAAAGTGAATTGTTTAAATATATATCAAAATAGTCCATTTGAAGAGTAAATTGTTAAAAGTACATAATTTATTTTCTTCTAGAAAATCCATAAAGAAACCTGCTATACACTGTTTGAACACATGTTTTTTCTTATAATACTGCTAATTTCTATAATTAAACTTTCTGTATCCCAAATAAGTGAATTTCTTTTTAAAAATTCATTTATAGACAGAAAATGTTTTTACCAAGACCCATATATAAATTTAAATTAGAAGTTATATTAATTTTTATTATCCTAGCTTTACTTGAAAATAATAATGTATTCAATCTTTTACATTATGATAAATTGATAATTTTCAATGATGACTTTCACAAGGATACGGATACTATAATGTGTGAGAACAGTTTGAACATAACAGGTGAAGATGCAAATTATTATCCTAAAAAAACTTCTGGCTTTAATTAAATTATTTTATGTAGTTCATGAATTTAAAGATATTTTATCTTCACTGTTTATTTGAATCAAAACGCAATTAATAAATTCAATTAATTTTTTAATGGTGCATATCTTCAGGATATAAATGATGTCATCCGATTTATTTGGTTTTATTTCAATCAATCATGGATTAGTCCTTTATCAATCACCATTTTGGTGATGATGTGAAAGAAATTCTGATGTATGCATAATACGACAATCCTAACATTTTTGTCCCTATTAATTGCAATATAAATCTCGTACCCTTAATCTCATAATAATGCGTATATTCAGAATGCCAAACAAGTTTGAATTCTTTAGAAAGTTTTTTTCCTTGTCATTGATAACACAAGCGAAACAAATTATTGGTTCGTCAACGTATTATCCACGAATTCAGGATGTCATATTACCTTTTTATATAAATTAAAAGTGGATATTTCATAAAACTAACTGAAAGCAATGATCAATACATATCTCCCTTCGATGAATCGATAAAATTTTGCTCTCGTCAATATTATCTTTACTCCACATGGCAGCTAAATTACGAATTCATAAAGAAATAAAACTTGTTTCCCATTCTAAAATAACTGCATACTCTAAGGCCTCTAATGACGTGTATCTGAAACCTTGTGTAAAGAGAGAAATCCTTTTACATCTTTCCACTTTAATAGGATTTTATTGGAAATATAGATTAACAATAAAGTAGAGAACATTGAATTCCTTCTTGGAACGTCCATAAAAGCAAATTTATGAAAGTTATTATTTTTTTAAAGATTATTTCGGGGAATTGAAGATGAGTTGAAAAATGTTTTTAATGAAAAATTCCAATGCTGTTCGTCGTTCTACAAAATCTAAATTCAATTTTGAAGGAAGGGCATGGTAATTATCTCATGCGTCGGAAAGCACATGATTTCCGTTCAATTTTATTTATTCCCTTTTTTTTGTTGAATCTCGTTCATTTTGAATGTTTCTGGAACAATTCTGTTCGCTATTCTATCATCTCAAACGCTAATCTGAATAAGAAATTCTTTTGTGTCTTTTAAACGAATATTGTAGGTAAACTGAAGATGCAAGAAAATACATATTAATTTCAGAAGAACTATTATTTCTTGAATATCAAATTTAAGATTCCAAAGATAGAATTTGAATTCTAGAACGAGGTTATTACTAACAAAAGTTATATTTCAACCTTTCCTTCTTTGATCAAAACTTATTTTCATTCTCATATTATATTCCCATCATTCCATAATGAGGTTGAAAATGGATATTTATCTGGGAATAACTGACCAACGGAGTTTTTAATTATTTTGGTGCACAAAAATGTGAAGCCTTCTATCAAAATCAATGCTTCATGACATACTCATATGACATTTGTTTCCATACATAACGATATTCAGATAAAAAAAATTGTTTTATGAGCAAAAAGTGAGTAGTGATTGTCCAATACCTGAGGTACGAAATGTTGCAATTGAAAGTGCAATTGCGGTAGATGCAGAATAATTTAAATAGAACGAAATTACCATATAAAAAATATGTAAACGTGTTTCCGAAAATAATGATTAAGGTAAATATTATACCAATGTTTATTCTTTGAAACAACATACATTTTTCAAATTATGGGAATTAATATGAATCATAGCCATTCTTCTAATTTTATTCATCAGTTTATATTTCTTTTAAATACCAATGCATTGTAAAAGTTTTCTAAGCTAAAATCGAGCAGAAATTGCCTAATACCTAAAGTATGAAAAGTTGCAACTGAAAGTGCAATTATGGTAGATGTAAAATAATTTAAAATGCAACGAAAGGACCATATAAAGTATTTCTAAACGTATTTACGAAAATAATTACTAAGGTTAATCTTATGCCAATGTTTATTCTTACATTATTCAAATTAAGTGAATTCATACGAATCATCTCTATTTTTCTAATTTTATTCATCCTTTATATTTCTTTTAAATATCAATACACCGTAAAAGTTTTCCAAGCAAAAAATTGAGCAGCGATTGCCCAATACTTAAAGTACGAAAAATTGCAACTGAAAGTGCAATTGCGTTAGCTGCAAAATAATTTAAATGCAATAGAAGGACCGTATAAATAATTTTTAAACGTACTTCGAAAAATGTTTGTCAGGTTGAATCTTATGCTAATGTTTATTCTTTGAAACAATAGGAATGTGGAATTAATGCAGAAAAAAAAGGCATAATCTTCTTAGCGGAAAAGACTCAATAAGGTTAGAAGTTCCCAATTCTATGCTTTTCGAATTTTTTTAAGTACATGGAACGAATTTCGATGGTTTGATGGAAAGAGTTTCATCAAACCATTTCTATCAAAACAAGAATAAGAAAGTAAAGTTTCACAGTAAAGGGATGGTATTATAAGTTTAAAATACAATAGCGAAATTAATGAAAAATGCAAATACTACTTAAATTAAAATAAAAATTGAAAATAATATTTGTAATCTATTGTTTTGTTTAATTTAGTTTTTGATAATAAATTTTGCATTCTATATTTATTTTATTTTTCTACTAATATTTTTAAATAAAGAGAGCATGCAATTTTGAAAAAAAAGATAAAGAATTATTTTGTGTGTATTTTGTTATTTTCAATTATAATCAGATGAGTTTGACTTCATTTCTCTCGATCATCCTTTGGTCTTTTCATACTATTAATAAGATATCCCCTATACCACCAATTCATAACTAGTAATTCAATTCAATTTGAAGTTTCCTTCCTGCTTTCTATCGTATACCATAAACGTTGAACATAAACATATACCATAAACGTTGACAAATGATAAGATTTTATCTAAGAGTTTATAAAATAAAATTTTAATTCATACCATATGCTGGGTGCTGCATAACCAATTAATGATTTTGGCGCCACTAAACTCTACTAAATTAAATCAAATCAAATAACTAGTAATTTACTTTATATTTATTTCAACACACGCAAGTTGTTTCCTGGCCTTCTATAAATTACATATAATTGATATTAGAAAACTGAATTATATTAGACCAAAACTAATTTAATTAATCTTTCTTTTCTAATATTTATTTTGTGTATGGCTGGCTAAAAAGGCATTCTTTACCAGAAATTTTACAAGGAAAGATTTGGTCCATGTACTTATGCTTTTTATTTATGTATCTTATACTTGTACTTATGCTTTTTATTTATGTACCTTATGCTTGTACTTATGCTTTTTACTTATGTGTCTTATACTTGTACTTATGCCTTTTACTTTTGTACCTTATACTTGTACATATGCCTTTTACTTTTGTACCTTATACTTGTACTTATGCTTTTTACTTATGTACTTTATACTTGTACTTATGCTTTTTACTTATATACCTTATACTTGTACTTATGCCAAAACTCATTTGAATGGTCGAATAGAAATGTTCAATCTTTCAATAAAAGTTCATTCAATAATACAAATTATTTTATATGCCAGATATTCATTATTTCTTCGATTATAAATGATTTAAGAAGCTCTATAACTGAAAATTAAGGAAAACTATTAGGAGTCAGGAACTTTATCTCAAACAAAAGTCAAATGAAGCGCTACTAAGTTATTCAAATATTAAATAAGAAGGAATTTTTCTTTATATTTATTCAAAAACACTTCAATTTTTTTTTATAGTATGCACATTTTTTTCTTCATATATGGTTCTTACTTAAAATCTACTTCAATTACTTGTTTGGATGTTCTATAATTTTTACAATATTTTTTTTTAAATTACATTTTAGACTTTTTAGATTATTTCGTTTATTTACCATTCAGTATTATAAGTGTTTGTCCGTATTTTTGCCCCATTATGAATTAAAACTTGTATTTTTTATTCCTTATTTATTATTTATTTTATATTAAAATATTTATGGCTGCGTTATTAATTAAACATAAGAATTAAACTAACCTGTAACAATGATCTTCGAATAATTAGTGCTGACTTTCTTCTCCCTTGTAACAGAATTTTCAGTGTGGCATCGAAAACTATATGAGCTGTCGTGTTCCGTCGTATCTCTGATATATAAATCACCATTCTGCAAGATCCCATATTTACCTGAAGAAAAAAATAAAGTCCTTTATATTAAACTGATTAATAAATAAACATTAAATAAAAAAACTATTATACATTAAAACAAAATTAACTAATTCCAGTGGACACATTTAGTAAAGCATTCATATATAACAAGATTATACTCGAATTAAGAATTTATGGTTTATTAATGAATCTTCTAAATAAGTCATTATGCTACTTGGATTAATTGCATTATTCACTGGTAACAAGACAAACTATTGTAAAAGACAAGAAAAAGAGAATATTAACTTTTTTTTATTATCTTTACAGATTATTACTCTTTACTAAAAATTTCTTAATTCCGTTTTAAATAAAATAGAAAGGAAATATTTTAACATAGATGTAATAATTAATTCAGTACAATGAAATTCGATATCGAATTATGTTTACTGATTTTATTGAGAACTTAAAATTTCTTTCCATGCAAAATGATTGATAATTAATATTTCAATAGTTTTTATTTATTTTGAATATACAATAAAAAATGGATAATATTCAGTATTGAATATTAAAAAGAATTGATTCAAAAGAAAATAATTTGTTAAATTATTTTTATGAAACATTTGTTCATAATCAATAGAGGTTTCACTCCGAAAACTTTTTATTAATTATTTGTTAACAAATGTATAATATAAGTGTATTTTTTTAATGATAAATGTATTCAGAATATTCAATGCAGTCAAATAGATATTACATTAATAATCTATTTGATTTATTTTAGATAGCCTAATTATATAAAAAAATTATTTACTATATGGCTTTATGAATAATTTAATTACATATTCATGAATTTATTTTATGTAGTAATTTATTTTATAACGAATACACTTAATTTAATAATTTATTTTCATTTAAATTTAAAGGAAGATCAAATAAAATTTAGGTTATTTACTTTAATATGTATAAAAACTTTCTTGATTTTAATCAAAAATATATTTTAATTTAAAAAGTTTTAAATTTGCATGCAAATAATTAATCTTATTAATGTTTTCAAGAAAAGAAAATAATAAATTGAATAATTTAAAATATTTTGTCAAAACAAATGTTTTATTGAGTTGTATAGGGAACTGTTTATTGATGAATGCTGTACCGCCAAATAAATATCTATGTGAAGACAAAAATTTTACTGTTATCACGTTTCTGGTATGAGGATACCAAACAAATTAGAGTAACAAAACTTCTTGAAAAATTATAATATGATACTTTAATCTGCAATTTTCTATTCTTATTCATCGCGTCTTTAAAAATATTAAAGATAATTGGATGTCCCATTTTTTTGAGAATTAAGGAATTACACAAGAAATTAAAATGAACATAAAAATTTTAATTGAAATTCAAATATATAAATAAATAATCTTAGCAATTATCAGAAATCTTATAATTTTTATTAATTATTGCAATAATTTTAAGTTAAAGGTATTTAATCGAATCAATCTTTGATATAAGGGAATAATGGCTCAATAAATCCTCAGAATTATAAATTAATTTACCATAGACAATAAGGCATTGTATGAAATTATCACGAGTTAACTTTATAGGTAGATTTTATATCATGATTTGTTTACGTTCTTTCGTTTTCCTTTTACAAGACAATATAAACTTATGATATTTACAACATATTTCAAAATAAAAATTGTGCCTTGCTTATTGTTTCAGGTAAAGCTATAAGTGCTCCTTCAAACACTATCGTAATTCTTGATCTATTTTAAGGAAAAGGAATTTTGATGGAAGAAAGGATTAATACTTACCGAACTCGGCACTGTCAAGTAATCTCATTCTGACGAATTTCTTTGTTAAAAATTACGACGTTTATTTATTGTTCAAAATCAATTACCCCCAAATATTTGGTACGGGTGAATTGAAAGACGCGTATTCAAATGTCAATTGACAGGTTAATGGTTATTTGCAATTTCATTGATTGATTCTATTGATTGTTATTTGCAATTATATCATTCATTTACATCTGTCGTGCGTGGACAATTTCATTGAATATTTCGAACATTTCTAATTATTGACATAATTCTACAATTATATAGATTGAATTTGATTCCTGAACTCAGATATCGGGGTATGTCTCAACTGCTTCTATTAGTTAATCCTATTGTGTAAACAATAAAGAAAAGTTATTTCTTTTTTTATTAAATAAATCAGTTAACCAATATTAATCAGTGAATAACCAATGATATGTTTTATTACCCCATTACTATAGTATTTCTAGTCTTTGTTTAATGAAATAATCCTATTATTGACATTGAATTATTACATCAATTGCTTTATTGATTTTAGTTTATTGATAGCTATAAGAATCATTACATATTAAATGATATTTCGCTAAAATTAAAAATTTTTTCGAAAATATTTCATGGAATAATTTCATATTGATTGCGATACATTAAATAATACTGATAATGATTGAGTGTCATTCAATATAACAGGCAAGTTCAGGTAAAATTACTAAGTAATGCAAAATCATCAAACAGCACTATAAAAGTATTTTTAGAAAATGCAAATATGTAAAATATATAAGTTTTCTTCATTATTCTAGTATTTTTTGCCTTATAATGACATTATAAAAATAGTATTTTTCGATAAATTAAAGGAAGTCAGATTATTGAATTAAAAATACAATCTATTTCAGAACAGAAATAAGTTGTAGATTATAGAATGAAAAAGTTTAGATATTCAACTCAGAAAGGAATTTTTTTTACCTTTAAAAAAATGGCACTTTTGAAAAAAAGAGATTTTTTTTAAATTTAAATTTTTTAAAGATTATTCAAAAACCATTTTATCTATTCAATATGATTCCATTTCGAACAAAATTATTCATCATAAAGAATACTTATACCATCATTGCTTGACCCTCAAAGACATTAACTTACTTCCAACAGAATAGTTTATCACAAAAATGAATAATAAATGCAATAATTAATTCCAGACAAATATGCAATGTCATTAAAGTTTCATAAATCAAAGGGTTCTTCTTGAAATAAAGGAAAAAAAAGAAGGATCTCAAATTGAAAGAAGAGAACTTAGAGCAAACTGGGTTGGAATACTTTACCACTAATGATTCCTGGAGTAATGAGAAAGCCATCTATTCTTTCCCAAGACGTCACTTTCACGTAATCACTCACGAAAGTTGGGATAGGACATCGCAGAAGTGCCATGTTCCCGCGTAGAACAAACTCGTCAGACAAACGTATTTCATACTTCTGATTCACCACTGAAAAAGAAATAATCACACGCTTAGCTGCAAATCGATACTTAAAATAGCGTTTGGTTTTGATTTGAAAGAAACTAATTACCACTTGGTATGAAAGAGATGATTTATCATTTGCAGGCATACCATGTTTGGACTTTTGTGTTTGTCATTAAGTTGTTAAGAGTAAGAAGCATACGTTAAATTCTTGTTTAGTGTTATGACACGTAATCTGTTAGAGATTTACTGATTTTTGACATAAAACTGATATGTCAATATTTTTAAAAAATCACATTCATATTTAGAATAGGCTGGTTTGTTAAAATATGCAGTTTCTATACTGAGACATGTGTTTTTCTATGCTTAACTAATGAAATCGTCGAGACAACTTATCAATTTATGATCTGTAATTATTAAAATTAATCTTTTTAGTAAAATTTAAAAATTGATTTTGAAGCTTTATTAAAGTATGACAAGCGGTATCCTTAGAAACACGATGGAATTATCATTATAGTTTATGTGCAGATATTAAAAAGAGGGCAATTGTCAAACTAATAAGTAGAAAATATAAATGGTCATAGAATTAAATAGTTATTTGTAAAAACCGAAAATTACAAATTTAAGAAAAGATAATTACCAAAATAAATACATTATACTTATAATTTATTTAGAAAGGACTAAATAATTAACTACAATTTAAAATTTCCATAATTTTTTCATCTTTAATAATTTTCCAATTGAAAATGAATATGTTTTTATGAATCTTTAGATGCCAAAATGCAGGCATATAATCCTTCCTCATTTACCTAGGCATCCATCTTCTTAAAATTTTACAAATTGTTATCCTTCGAGAAAACATTTAAAAAAATAAATCAAGATTAAATAAATAAGATTTGAGTTCAGAAACATTACATTTACTACTTAAAATTATATTAATTTATGAAAAATGAAACCAATAAAAATCGGAATTTCACTATCATTAACTAAGGGATTTTTTTACGTTCTTGAACTTACATGTAGATGGTTATATAAAGCATAATATTGTGTCAAGAAATGTACATCCGTTGCAGCAGAAAATGAATTTGTCAAGTGATTGTCTCAAGATTTAACAGAAATTGTAGGACACAAAATTAATTTTTTTCTCTCTACTCTCTAATGTTTAAAAAATTCTGTTATCTTCACATTCCCATACAAATTTAAAAGGAAATTTTAAAATCATAACTACAGTGTACATGAAATAAATATTAAAAAAAAGTTGTTTGCTATAGAATGATATTTAAGTATATATTTCTTTAAAGTGTACACGAAATCCCCCTCCCCTCCAATAAAAAATGGAATTTAAATCCTTTGAACTCTCATTAAAAGTTTAATGAAATATTTATATAACATTTATAAATTTAAAATTTCTAATCCTTAACGAAACTGACATGCACATTCTAATCAACTTTTTAATAATATTCTTCGCAGTTAAAATTAGCATTTAACTAGAATGCTGTCTTATAAAATTTGATAAGACAAATTGCAATTTATTTTGTAAAAATCGTGATAATAATCTTATAAAATAAAATAAAAATCTGCCTACTTATTTTTTATCGATTTTTAAAAGTAATAATTTTTAAAGCAATTTATTGTTTCTAATAATTTATTATATCGAAGAAAAATGGGAGATGTAAGAAAATTAATTATCATCAACCTCCTCAATATAAAAATTAAAATTTGGAATATTTCTTCTGATAATGAATCCATGATTTAACATCCAAAATATCTTATTTATTAATTCTGTAAAGTGTTTCTTCCTTAAAAATTTCACGATGATATTAGCGAATAATACAAAACATAAAACTTTTATTTACACTAAAATTTTAAAAGCATAATATATATGTAATTTTACTCAACGTATCATCTATTTGAAATATTTAATGCGATCCATGGTGACTTAGTAGTAAATTATTGGTTTTTTTGTGTGGAGATCTCGACACTCAAAACCAAATTTACTAAAAATGTCTAGTAAAATTAAATAATTGCAATCTTATAAGCATTAAATCAGTTTCAAATGTCTCGTTCCCACCTTCATATGGAACGTAGAAGCTCAGAGAAGAGATTTAAAAGCCCATTGTTGCGTCCTTGTCGTTTGACGACAAATTAAAACTGTTACATCTATTCTTAAAAAAGCCGACTGGCTTCAGAAAAAGTTACTTTCCTAACTGAGCTATATTAATATACTTTATCCAGAATATACAAGGTGCACATTAATAAGAATATGTTTGCTTAGATTACAAGAAATTGCATTTTCAATTTTATATTAATTTACTTTTAAAATTTTTATAATAATACTTAATGTAAGCATAGCATAAAAGATAAACATATCCTATATAATCCACCATTATTTTGCAACAATTAATTTTATACTGAGAAGAAATACAATATATTTTCCTAAGTTGATTTCCCCTACCTTTTAATACTAACTAACTTAATCCGGAAACAAAATAAAACAAGCTTTTTCTTTTCCACTATATTTTTTCACAACAAACGAAGTTACTCATCTGCTGTAGGTTTTTCAACTAAAAGGCTTGGCCCACTTCCCTGGCCACATTAACACCTACACTCCCAAAAGCTTTCGCGAGTGCCAAGACAGCCACCAAATTGCGTTATACAGGCGCCGGGTCTCAACCATCTTGTAAATCGTTTTTATCTGCAGGAAGGAACTTCAATTTCACTTTACGAAGGTGAAAGAGATGTGGAGTGCTCTTCTATTGCGTTTTAGGGTGACATTTTGGGCAGCTGAAATGTGCTGGTCTCTCGATATATGACTAGAAAGCTTCGATATTGTATTTATTTTAGGCTTAGTGTTATCTTCTGATTGAGTTTTCTCGGGACTAAAAATAAAGTACCAAGCATCTTTTTTTTTCTCCAAAAATAAGAACTGAAATATGTGTATTTTGGCTTAAGGTATCCGATATAATCTACCAAAATGAAGATCATTAAATAGGGGTTACCTGCAAATTATACAGGATCGTTTATGATATATTCTATGCGATAATATCTTCTTCTTGCCTTGGTATTTGTTTCTAAGATGACATAGGGAAAGAAACATATACGGTAAGAATTGTTTTGTTTGAAGAAAAAATAAAATAATTTATGCATTATTGTATTTTGATCTTTTGTTTGCATATTTTTCACCACTGTTGAAGCTTTTAAATGTCGAATTTTATTAACTTGGGTATTATGTTTTAAATTTTATATATTCACTGTATAAAATTATATAGTATATTTTCTTTACGTATATACAGTACTAACCTTTCTTAAATGTTCTAAGTTTAAAAAAATCAATTCAACGGAAGCCTAAAATGCCGAATGTTATGTTTCTCCTGATAAATTTAAATACTGATTGACAAGCTACATGTCCTTTGTTTTTTTAACATTTCATATAGAGTATCTTCAAATTATGAAACTTGATAGAGAAAATCTAGAATTTACAATTTGTTGGAAGAAGTGTACTATCTTTTCATTTGAGAATTTGCATTTTTTAAAAAGAGTGAACCCAATCAATTTACCAACACATTTGGTTTTTCAACATTCATAGTTCAAAATAAAATTTAGCAATATAAATCTCAACATCAACACGATAATTTAATATAATGCCAAATTTTTCGCTTATTAAAATAAGAATAAAGAAATAGAAAAAATGGCATGAGGATATTTTGAGTTGGACATTGAACACAAATTTTAGGCCAGAAGCAAATACAAATTAATAAAGGCTAAATTTGAAAAAAACAACTATTGAATTGCAATGCTAAGGTTTAGACATTGACGTCATTTATCTTTAAATTTTAAAATGAAAAAAAAAATTCAAAGGTATCTAAACATTTTCAAAAATTATTTAAAAATATTATAATCAAAACAAAGTGATTTTAGTTACATTTTTTTTATGAAATTAGAAACTTATTTCCAGAATACATTGATTGCAAGAAATGAAGCAAGAATTGAATTCAAGAAAATACATTGATTTATACTGCAGACATCACAAAAATCTAGTTAAATACCCAGAATATATAAACATTTGATTGGCCATCATGACAACAACCTCTATCAACGGTGTCAATATTTTCAGCAATGATAAGACACTACACTCAAGACGAACTCAACTGGATGCATGGTTCGAAATCGAGCTTTGAATCATGCAAGATTTAATGCTTTAGGTGGTAGCTTCTATTCCTCAGTTAATCTATAAAAATTTATGCAAAATTATGTTTTCAAACTTGTTTATTTTAATTTAATCTTATTTCTTCTAAGCATTTGAAGTCATGTTAATTTCACTTTTAATTACTTAATAACTGGAAATATGTTTAAACCAACTGTTATTGTATAATGTTATGTGTAAATATGTAGCATATTAAACTGAATCCACGTTTGGGAAATTCATTACATATATTTTGAAATCTGTGTGATTTTGTTTATTGTCTAAATTTTTTGAGATTGCTTTTCTAAAATTTACAACTGCTATTTTTACAGAATAATAGAAATAAGTTAAAAGTTTGTGTTGCAATATTATGTATTTATAAAATAACATTATCGCTGCTTGGAAAAGACATTTAGATGAACCAAGTCTGAGCATATTAATTCATTTTGATGTCAGTTAGTTACATACACTACATAAAGAGTGTTTAAAACCCTTCTTTGTTTTTGTTTTTTGATGCAATAATGGGGAAGAATTTCTTTTTTCCTCATTACGCTAATTTTTATTCAAAGAGGAGAGCGTGCAAAAATTACATTTTTAGTTTAGCAGTGATGTAGAAAAACACCTCTTTCAAATTTTCTAATAATTACGAGTGTTTCATTTCTGATGAGGTAAGACGATTTTTTTTAAATTTAATATTATGCTGTTTATTTTTTATATTGAAAATACAAACATTTTTTATGCAATTTTTTTAAAAATTTAACATGATATTGTTTATTTTTAATTAAGTTTATACAATTAAATATATTTTAATTCTAGATTATTTCTGATTGCGAGCTTATTTGCTTGTAACAATATTTTGCATCCAAAAAATTATAAACAATAATTAACATACACTATTTCAGGATGCAGCAATTTTAATCTCTAAAAACATAATCAAAAATCATTATATGTTCTCTAGGTGGAGCCCCGTCTTAATTTATAAATAATCAATCCATTTATTATGAAATCAAAAATGTTGTGTGGTAAAAACAATAATTTCAGAAATTTTGGGACAGGATCCAAAGTAGCATGTTCCTACTAACTTGCAAAATTTTAAAGATAAAACAAAAACGAAATACATTTTCTTCAAAGTCTTCAAAGAGAAATAGATAATATTATATTGATAATATTATATTTTAAAATGAACATAAATAAACAATATTCCTCACAATTAAATTTATTTTTTTATAATTTTATTACTAAGCATATTTTGAAATAAATCAAAAAATATTTTATTTTTCCCTGATGAATTAAAGTTGTCAAATATAAAACTTAAAATTTATATTTCATCTTCTTAAATGAATTCAAAATCTTCTATCAACGATAGTTTGCAATTAGATGGGATTTTGTTTCAGTTTACAATTCTTTATTTTCAGAATGTGTACAAAATCTATCTTTGAGTTAAATGGTCCAAATTATTTATAAATCATTGCATTTACCTTTTTCTAGAGAAACAGGGGGAATAGATTAAGCTAATTACCTTAATTTCTCAAAAAATACCTTGAGAAACAAAAACGAAATGAAAAACTTCACAGAAGTATTTTATTTTACTTTCCTGTGCTTTGCATTAAAACTAAATTAATTGTTCCTTTTTTTCCAAATTAAATGCACACTTTTCTGCTGAATAGTAATTACTAGCAAATGGTAATTTATTTTGTTTTATACTCGTCTTTTACCGTATAAAATAAGAGAATTATCTGAAACAGGAAACTAGAATACTCATTTGTAAACCATACTTAGAATAAGCCTGAACGCCGTGTTTCTACAAAATAGTAGATTACAAATGGGCATTCCAGGATATATTTTGATTATTTTTGATAAACGAAGATAAACATAAACATAATTTTCTATTTTGGGTTTCTTATTGTGTAGAATGGAGAAAAAGAAATAAATTAGATATAGTTATTAAATTGGTTTGCATAGTTAATAGTATCTGCAAACTACTGCGTATCTAAATTACAGTAGCTGTCTTTGAGTTCTGATATATGGTTTTGACATTATTTAATATATTCTTTCAGATATATAAATAATCCACGCTTTTGTGATCTATCTGCCAGTTCGTTTTAATTTTACGAAAAAAAAATAATGGATGATAGAGGATATTTTTCTATTTGAGAAAAATTGTTCTGCAAAATTACGATGAGAAGTTCAAAAAAGATTGATAACTTATAATGATAGTTTATTCCTGAAGAAAATACGGAATATGAATAGAAACACTTGCTCGAAGCGAACATATGACAGTACTTACAGAAATAAAAAACAAATAGACGAACACCAAATTGTTATTAAAAAACCTAGAACAACACAAAGCTCTCAACATGCAACTAGAAAGCTTGCTCCGTGATCAACACTCCAAACTCCAATAATTAAATTAGTGATCGAGGTTGGAATCGTTGACCTGATATCCATACAGCATCCAATTAAAAATTGTAAACATATCTTCCTTATTATAACTCGAATTGCTTTGAAAAGCAATATGAAACATTGCATAAACTTCGAATTAAACTGAGTTATCATGATAAAAAAATAAATGGAAAATCACTTATAGTAAAGAGAAATTTTAAGAATTCCTTTACTCTCTTCATATTACCCTTTTACGGATTAAAATCGTGCAAAACAGAGGCTCATAATTTTGAAACAAATGCTATTATTCTATAAAATGCGCTTTAAAATAATTAATTTAAAAACGCCCCTCTAAAGAGGAGTTATATAAAAATTCTATTACTAAATATTTGATGATATTAACACGCTTTCTTTAGGACATAGAGTGCCTATTTGATGTGACGAAAGAAGAAATTACTGATATTTCCGAAAAATTTGAGGAAAATTCCACATAATACTTTTAAATACTCTCTTACAATAAGTAGTAAACACTTTCAAATGACAAAAAAATAAAAGATTTTAATTAAATTCTTTAATGGCTTAATTTTATGAATAATAAATTATAATCGTCAAAAAATAAATTTAATATCTTCTTCCAAATTATAATTATATAAAGTGCACTGGTTGCAAATCGGTTTTTAATTAAAGTTAAATCTGGAACACTAATAAATTTAATATTTGAGAAAAGTTATTAGATTTCATTATCATTTAGTTAATTAATTAGTGCAGATTATCTCATGAAAATAACAAAAAAATTCTAATACAATTTTAAATATTAGATTTGAAAGAACATTAAATTTATTTGATGAAGGATGGCAGATTAAAAGAAACATGATCGTTAGATGAACTTGCGTAATTATATATTTTATATTAAATCAGATACACAATACTTGACATACATTTTTCGCAATATTATATTTCCTTTTTCACAGCATATACTGGTGCATATCATAATGCTAATGCTGTTGCGTATCACAAAAGAAAATATGATTTTTGCCCTTTTGCTTTAGAAACTTAAGTTGTTCGAAAACTTCCAAATTATCAATTGTTGATTTAAAATATAATCTTAATTAGTTATTGTTTTAATACTGTGAATAATTCATGAAAAGGAGATATTAAAGAAAATTTAATATTTCCTTAATGATTTGAATAATTTAATTCAAAAGCATTTATGTGGGTTACAATCCCTATTTTTAAAACTTTCCTGTTTGAATTTCTGGTAATTTTTTTTGAATAATGATCTAATAATTTATTGCTATTTACACACATATTTATTGGAATATTTAAAAGAAATATCAACAACTGATTCTAATTTGTGCTTACCCTACTTGTATCGTTTGCATTTTCATCACCGAATAAACTAATAACTTATATTTGTGAAATTGTAAGGCGCACTTAGAGATTTTACATTTAATTTTATATAATAGAAAATCAACTAATTAGGTTCTAAAATTTATGTCTAATACATGATTTAGTGTAAGCTGCAGAATAATATTCACTATTTCATGTATATTTTTCTATTATTATATATACCATATATATTATAATTCAGAAAATAAATTAAAGAATTTAGATTATTCAAATACATTATGTAATAAAAATAAAAATCCTCTAAAATGTGCATTTTTTTAACTTTCTTAAAACAAGTTTGATTTCTGGCAAAAAGTTAAAATTAGTTCATAGCATAGAAAAAAATGTTTGGAAAACCACATAATGTTTTATAATAAATATACGTATAAATCAGAAACAACATTCATATTACTACAGCCAAAATTTAGGCTAATATAAGTACATTATAAATGAAATTAATGTGTTCTAAGTGTCCATCCTCTATCTTTTCAAAAACTATGGCATAAGTAATGTCATGCGTGATTTCAGTTCCATTGTATACTATGAATGTACCATGTCTAAAGATAAGTCTTGAACTGGATAATGGAGTGAATGATTTATGAAGCAATTCTAGATAAATGGGTGGGGTGTCATATGTTTTTCAAGATATACACTTCCGGCGATTATAAGATCAGTTGGTGAGATTAATAAATGCATTATATTTCTAAACGCGTGGCCTCAGATAAAACTAATAAAAATGCCAACTAATATAATATTGAATCGCTAAGAATATTTTAAAATAAGAATGGTTTCGTCTTTTACCAAAACCGCAATTGCCTTTTGGTATAAAGCGTCCGAAGAAGATATAAAATATAATTTCGGACGATCAAACTTTTGAAGGAAACATTAGATTAAAATAGTTCTTGATCAAGTGTCTTTAGTAAAGAAAACGAAATATGGAGAATTAGCCTGGAAAAATTTTATATAAGAATGGAATTATAATAGAAATTATATTAAGTAAATATTTGAATAAATTATATAATTATTCTAAATGAAGGAGAAAATTTTGAATTTTTATTTCTAACGAAAAAGAATAGAAAAAAATACATAAAATACATCATTGGATAAATAAAATGTTGTATTATATGCACTCAGAGAAATCTTGTAAAAGCGGCACTGGTGTTTGTGAACAAATATCGATGCTTCATGAAAAGCTGTTTTGTGCGTTACATTATGCAAAGGGTGAATCCATTGTCACAGTCCAGCATGGATTTCGTTATAAATTCAACAAAAAGTCACCTCATCAAAAAAAAATAAGATTTATATTCAATACAAAAATTCCGTGAAAGATATGCAAAGGAAAAGCAGTAGCCACTTTCTGATATCAGCAGAACTTTTGAAAGTAGACAAGAAATGCCGCCATATCTGTGAGAGTACATTCAAGTCCATATTCATGTAGTAATTGTACCTACAACTGTCGAGATTTGCAAAATCGAATTCAAGTACCAGTTACTTCATGCGTGGTAAGAAATGTTTCAAGTTGATGCTTGTCGACTAATAAGTAGAGTTCACCTTGAATGCATTAAAAAATTTTTTTAAACTTTCCTCTGGACACCTATGCTTCAAATGTGTTTCTATCTTTTGTCGTAAATTAGAAATAAAAGTTTTATATATGCTATGTCTTTTTAAATAACCCTACATTTATGGGTATAAACTAATATCTGATGTGCACTTCTAAGTTAATTGCATACTTCAAAGATGCAGTTCAACAATAGATTTGAATGCAATAATACTGAAAACTTAAAAATAATTGCTTTAAAAAATAAAAAGAAATAAAAATATTTATGGGTTAAATAAATAAATAAATATAAAGTTAAAATACTATTTTATGTATTAAAGAAGTTTTACAATTTATTTTATCGTACTTGATATGTATAAGTAAAAAAATGTATTTTACTCTTAACTTTGTAAATGATGAAAAGTTGTAGCAAAAACTGTTTGGATACACTTACTAAATATAACATCTATAATGTATTTGTGTGCTGCTAGAAAAATATATTCGAACGAATGAACTGATTTGAATTATTTAATTCTGAGAAATGTATTTTACTTAATGACTTAATTTTAATTTAATTAATTCTTAAATATTATTTTATTTAATGAATTAATTTTAATTTAATTACTTCTTAAATATTATTTTAATTAGTGAATTAATTTTGTTTTAATTAATTATCAACATTTATTTTAATTAAATTAATACCAGAAATGTGTATACTTTGAATATCCATACAAAGCATTTTGAGTTACAGATGCCATAAAAAAGCAAATGTAAACACATATTTCTTCTAGGTAATGGTGCTAAATAAAGTTGTATGCAGTGATGAATCCGTTTAACACTCTCATCTTTAGTGTATTATAGTTTCAAATCGTTTTAATGCACTCAAATCATTAAGCTTGTATTCATAAAAACATATACATCTTGCCTTTTCAACACTGCCTGTGATTCGAGCGAATGAAAAGAAAACCAAAGTAGATGGTTATCACAATCGCAATCGAATTGTAACTACCTAACAATGATTTGACTTGCATGATGAAATCTAAATTAAATTTGAAATTAATTTGATAATAGTTATGATGATTTTGTAAAACAAATATAGGGTATAAGGAAAGCGCAATACCAACAAAAACCAGTTTTAGACTATACTTTTCAACAGGAAGTAGTGGTTAAGTTTTTCTTATGGAATGAGTGTTCACTAGTATTGTAAATACAATACTGATAGATAAAATTTGATCATTTTATGCCGGGGGAAAACATTAATTAGATTTTCCATGCCACATGAGGAAAAAGACTTTTAAATTAAATGAATATATGAGGCATTAGGCCTTGATGATGCAATATTTAAATAAGTGAGACAATGAGTATCAGTGTCAAGAAGGCATAAAAACATCAAAGGTGAGTTAGTAATATGATCTGGATTGGAGACCTTGTAGTAAGATTTGGAGTGATGCTCTAAAGGTAAGCGGTAAGGTCTAGTAGTACCCTAGTTTTAAATCTCGTAGCATTAGACCTTGATGGCCGGATGACTCCAGGTTTCAACTTAATTCAATATCGCCGTGTTCTGTAACTGTTGCACGTTACTTCTGCTTACCAAACATTGCCCCAAAGAAACGTTTTTTTTTCATGTGTTTGGAAGAGGAAATACCAGCTCATGTGTCATATTTGTCATCTGGCCAAAGTTAAAAATTAGGAAACCAGTTCCAAAATATCCCTAGTGCTGTTTCAAACGGAATGTTGATATAACTAAATTTAACTAAACTAAATTAATTATACTGTTTGGAATAGGAAGTAAATACCCTATGATATTAACAACGCCAACTTGCTACTTGCAACATTAACATCGTTTATTTCTTTTTTCTTACGCACTTCTAATATTATAAATTATTTTCTGCCATTTACACCATTTTCCTCTACCTGCTTGAAAGGTTTAATTATTAGATGGAGATTTTCAAATACTTTTTCATATTTTAAAATAAGAAATTCTAGGTTTATCAGCATATATTTCTACCACTAAAATAAAACGTAAACACTTGTGAAATCTTTTTTAAAAAATTCCATTAAATATTGCATAGAAATAAAAACTAAATCGAATTTTCAGATAAGGGTAAAAAAAGAATCAAATTGAAAGGAAATTAAATTTCGAAATTAAATAATTTGAAATACTTTCAAATAAAACTTAAAATAATGTTAGCTCCATATTCGTTAATTTGCTCCACTTATAAGTATTTTATACTAGATATTCAAATGAAATTCAAAAAATAACCAGACAAAATTTATTTTACGTACTGATTCAAAAAAAAAAAAAAACGCTAACATTAAAGTAATTTAAATTGAAACTTTAGTGATTTATAGAAGAAAAAGTCTTTTTAAAAAATAAAACTTCCAGTTTTTAGTACTTTTGTAAAGATTTCTTTCGGAATAACGATTCTTTTTTAGTTTCCTTGGTCTTGCATTTCTTAAATATTGATATGGTATTTTTTGGTTGTTTAAAGAAAAATTCGATCTAATTCGTTTTTGACCTTTAAACTAACTGCTGATTCATTTAAAAGGCAGCAATAGATTGATATCTTAATCTGAAATTATGCCAATTTATGATAAATCAGATTTAAGTATCATATGATAAATATACATAAATCGGTAATTTTACCAGTATATGATAAGTCATATTTTATTATCTTATGATAAATATACTTAAAGCTGTAATCATGCCAATTTATGATAAATCAGATTTAAGTATCTTATGGTAAATATATTTAATTTGTAATTATGCGAATTTATGATAAATCAGATTTAAGTATCGTATGAGAAATTTACTTAAATATGTAATTGGCCCTTTATGATTGTATTGCTTTAAGTATTGTATTATCATAGTTTCAGATTTAAATATATTTATGATAAATATATTTATATATGTAATCATACCAGTTTATGATTTGGCATAATTAGTACCAAACATTTAACATTGCAAGTATCATTAAATTCATTATGTATTCATTTACTTCTTATTTTAAACTAATAAATCCTGCATCTTCTAATTTAAATAATTTTTGTGCAAATCCTAAACTAATATAAAATTCTCTGTAGATTTTTTTTCGCACTTGTATAAATTCTTTATTATAAAAATGCATTGAATTCTACTCCTCGAATATGATTTCATTCTTCAACTGAATAATCTCCATAAACTTTACTTACGATTAGTTCACATGCACGAGTGCAAGAGAAATCTTTAATTCACCAAGATTCGTATTTACTTAATCCTTGCGGAAGAGCGAAAAAAGTGGGACATGGCTTAGGGTGACATTTTTCTAGTAGAAGCACTTTGCGAAATGACTAGTTCCTAACCATTTGATCGATGCTCTGAATATGACAGGAGTAACTAGGATGGCAAGATAATAAATCATAAGAACTTGTAGCTTAAGCAGCGGCGGTAGTGTTGGTAGAAAGACGGCATAACTAAGTGAAGTAAACACTTGGGATTAGATGTCCAAGGAGGAAAAAAATCTATAGTATGGTACAACATAGAAAAATGAGTCTAATTTGTTTTGTGATGTTTTCACCTGGATTTAATGAAAAGAATTTCAGTAACTTCAAACATGAACTAATTTTTTATGTCAAATTGTGTGAATTAAATCAAATGCTCTAGTTCATATCATCATGATGTATCGTATTTAATGTACAAAAGAGAGCCTAAAATATAATACAATGAATATTATGGTATATTTTCTTATTAACTTTATTTAAATTCTGAATTAATGAAAGAAACTATTCTATCATGATCTTATATTTTAATGAAAGCATTTATTTTAAATGCGAGTATAATTCAAAGGCATATTTTACAAATTTAATGTTTATTTTTAAAGAATTTCCAAAAAGTGAAATAATTTAAAATCTGAATTAAATATTGTATTCATGCGACAAGAGCAGTTCGGCATTATAAAGTTTAAGAATACGATATGATTATCACTGTTATTAACAGAGGAGTATTATTTTGGATAAGTATGAAAAACAATGTAATGATACAGAAATATATATCTTGACAAACCAAAATAAAGAATATGGAAAGTGCCAGTTTCTACAGCTACCTTTTACTTGGTCATATGAGCCCTCTGAGGGTACCTCAGACGCGAGGATGAGAAGCTTCCGGTTTGGTTTTCGCCACCCTAGTGGATACAGAAATGGTGAAGGATGGCTCTCTCATATCGTAACGGGGCGTACTTTCCAAATGAAGGGTTGTAGATAGAAAAATAGTTTCCACCAGTTCTGCTGTCTTGGCAGTCCAGCCATTAAGTTTCTTCCG
>JAPMOR010117728.1:27971-49916 GCA_026543865.1 Argiope aurantia
TTTTTATATATACTGAATATTCTTAAATGACTTTATTTTGATTCCGTATATCTGACATTTGATTCTTAATAAAATTTGAATTTGTGATCCAATACATTTATTTAAGAAAATATTTTTATATTACACATTGCTTTTAAAAGTTTGTTATTCCATTATCATGTTACATATTCTTAAAGATTTATCTCAATGGAACTTTTAGAAGTCTTGTAGACAAGTTGAAAAGTAATTTTTGACGACTGAGGAACAAATTTGATAATTATTATGAAGAGTCAAAAAATAATAAATGGATACATGTTACACATATTATACATGTTTTTTGTTGCATAAAAGGTATTCTGAGTTAATGAGATAAAAAAATGGATATAAAATAATAATAAACCTTAATATTATTCAGGATTTTGCTTATTTAAACATGTACGTTAAATTAAATGTTTCTAAATAAATAAAAAATAAAACAAAATCAAATAAAAGTGAGTGTACATGCGATTTTTTTTTTACTTTGTCTTGGTCCATCTTCCAAGAATGCAAAACAATTAAAATAAGAGAATTCTATAAAAACGTTCGTAATCATATTTAATTTGTCTCCTTTTTCAAATCAAAGATAGTTAAATTATCATCAATAAAAAGTGATTCAGATAATGCTTCATTAAATATTAGAAAATGTTAACATAAAAAAAATACATGTGCAAAAGTTGCGTTTATGTAATTGTTATTTTACTTAACTATACCTGCTATAAAATTAGAGACTAAAAAAAGAGATGAGGTTATCTTTTTAAAAATGACGAATAATAATAAAAAAACATTAAATTCTTCACATTAAAGCAATTAGATAATTGCTTATATAATTTTGTTAATTACTTAATTTCTCGGAAAGATTATAAACTTTTATAGTCAATTTCTTTCTTAATCTTTTGCGATTTACATAACCTCTAAAATAAAATCTTCAGATTGAAACTATAAACTGTTAAACCTTACTGCAAAAAGAAAAAAAATATTTAATTTCGAAACTCAACGTAACTCTATAAATCGTTACGTTTAATCTTATTACCAAGAAAGAAAGTCAAATTTGTTCTACTTTTTCCTATTTAATTGTCAATATTTTGCACTAATTTTTTATTTCGTGTTAATGTATTGTGGTAGGTGTTATGCAATATTTTGTAATAATACTTTAATATGAAAAATTGATTAGCGAATGAAACTTTTAGGTTACTCCTTTATATTTGAGGGAATAAATCTAGTGCAATTTTATGAGGGATTTGATAGGGTTCATATTTCCAACACACTTCCGTGATTTGTCTAGTTGACTAATGACAACTGCCAAAAATGATATATAGGTGTTGTTTTCTATTTCTTCATTACATGTAATGCATTTACTCTCTCCAAGAAAATAAATTGTCTTGTAAAAAATAGCTTTCTGAAAATGTTCAGCCGTTACTCCAACATAGAATCGGGACTACTTATTCTAAATTCCTACACCCAACTTGAAGGTAAAATTTAGACGTTCATGATATTAGTTCAAAAATTATTTATACAAATTGATTCTTTATTTAGCTTGATAAAGATGCGGTGTGTTAAATTCGGAAATAATTTTGCATTGAGGTACTTATTTAATTTTTGATATAAGTTCCAAAATAAAATGTTTATTATCTATCATAAACCAGCGTTTGCAAGAGGAAACAGTCGAAATGAAGAAGGTGAGGATTCCAGAGGCCTAGCGGAAAAGCATATTTCACAGTTTTTACACCGACATCAAAGCCCACCAAGACTGATATTTCAAAACTTGTGTCAGTAACAAGTGTGAAAAACGATAATTTATAATTTCGAAATTTGCGCGGCTCAAGAAGGAAGATATATTGAATTTTTCATAAAGAAAAAATATATATAACCATTTAATTAATGAATTTTTGACGATTGTATTGACGATTTTTTGATCTGTTATTAACTAAAATTTGTATGATACATTTTATTTTTTATTAGAAGAAGTACATTATCAGAATGCCTCTGGACATCAGATCTTCCTCCCCATCACAAGAGAGGATGAGAAGCTTCTATCACAGTGATTGGGTCTCGCCATCCCGGTGAGTGCAGAAATGGTGGGAGGCTCGTAGACAATTTTGGTTTTACGTATCTGGCATTTGATGATATTTCGGAGCAATTTCTTTGCAAAGTATGTTCACAGAGCCCTTGAATTTTTCCTATTAAAATGATTGAAAAAATGACTGATACGTAGACTCACATGAGAAACTAAAATGATTTACGCAAATCAGGAAAGCAGAACACAATAATTTCACACAGTACATTTTATTTGAAAACAAAATATGTTCAACCTGACCGCCCCTACATGATTTAAAGCAAGTGAGCCGTATTAGAGAGGTATTAGAGCTAAGAGCTTATTAGAGCTAAGCGTAAAACGTAAACATCGATGCTACCGAGGACCCGCTAAATGGAGTCTTTCAGTTCCATTACAGTTACAGGAGGGACTCGATCGTGAGGGCCATTTAATCTTACAACCTCAGTTTATCACTTTGTCCTCAGTGAACAAGCTTAGGAGGAAAATTTAACAATAACGTGACAACATAACGTGATACCGGGAACCATTCTTCATGAAGGTGAACAAGGTTTGGTGTTAAGCAGACCCAATATGGTCTCGCAAAATCTTGAGTTACATATCGTTTTGCAGAGACGGTAAAGATTTTTCAGTTGGATACAGGACACCATTTCAAAAAGAAAAGGGCCCAGAACGAAGAACGCAGTGAAACCACATCGAACATTAACACGCGGAGAAGTAGTAGTTTGGCCATGTAATAATGAGGGTTTGATGCCCCCCCCCAAGATACAACTATTTTCCTTACTAACGTCACCCTGCAAAGAAAGGTGGACTTCATGTATCCACACGATATTCAACAATTATTGTAGGTCACGTTCCATAGCAAGTGCTCATGTTTCAAAGACTAATATCGGATAAGCTGATAATAATTGATGAAGTGTATGTAACTTGTACGGATTTATTTCAAGATCCTATGTAGTATGGGTAAAATCGACGTTTCTCTTATCAACGTTATTCTCTCAATTTAAAGTGCACTGAGACTCATCATTGATATATTCGGCTGTCCATGATACTTTCTACTGATGGATGGTCTGCTACTTCGTGAACCACCCTCCAGCTCATCATTTCCTCAAAACGGTGTGCTAAATTCAGTATATCATCGGAAATTTTATTCGTCTTGATTCCTTTCACCGTGAGGAACTTTCGCGATGCTTTAATTACGGATTCATCGTTCTAAACAAACAAACAAACCCTTGTACTAATGCTCTATCCGGAAACGATAGCATGCTTCTGGCATCGAATAGCGGGCCCATTTCCAGCTTGATTCTTATAGCTTTCCCTATTCACATGAACCATAACGCTTTGACATGTGGGCTCCATATTTCTCCGCAGTTTCTTTCGAGCATTACATTTTTTATTATGATTTTTTTTAAATTTAAATTTTGACTGAATTTATGGTGCAACATATATTTCCTTCAAATATTTTACACTTTGTTATAAAATAATAATAACATTTTAGTTTTTAGTATAAAATACAGTTTTATAATTTATTTGATGAGAAAAATTTAAATTTATTTAAAAATCTAATTATATCATTGGCTAATAATATAATTAGCCAATGATATTACATAGACTTTTTAATGAATTGAACTTTAAAATTTCAATTTATTGAAAAATCTAACTATATCATTGCAACTGAAATATTTTTTCTATCTATATTCAGAAAAGAACAATAATGTATCTAATATAATTTTCATTTTTGGCACAAATTAATATTCCTAAAATTATGTGGATCTTATCAAAATGAAATCTTACCTTTCTCAAGAAAAAGGAGATTGTAGAACATATTAGTAAAATAAAATTTTCTAAATATTCATATATATATCATATTTATAATATTATTATATTATTGAAAATGTTTTCAATTCTGATTCTTTTGTTGTATTCTGTAGGCAATAGAATGCTAAAAAATAAAATTATGATATTAAAATCATTTATTTGCTGTTTTTATTTTGTATTTCATGCCCAATTTTAAATTATTCACAGGAAAAATGTGAGTGCACATTTCATTATAATTTCAAATGGGTTATATTTTCAATATGAAAGTTAACTTATCAAGCATATTTCACATCTGAAATATTATTCTAAAATTATATATTATATTTTTAATTATTAATAAGCAGAAGGTCTTTGACATGAGTTTTAACATATTTTGCTTTCAATATTTTAAAATTATCTTTGTATATCATTTATATGTATATTCTTATTCTTTATGCTCTCTTAAGTGCACTTTCATGTTCACAAATCTAAACAAGTTTATGAAATATAACTCTGCAGAAAAACACCGAGGCGCTAAACTAACATAATATCTTCACACCTCACTACATATACTCCCATAAGAGTTGAATAAAGTCATAAAAAATATTTCATACAAAATCACGAAGTATCAATAATCATAAAATCCTTACCACTCGAGTGCTTTTAACCATTGTAATCTTAATCCTAGCGCAAAGATGCAGCCCCAAATGAAGCCATACGTCCCTATAGGTATTGAGAATAGCAATAAATAACAACGTATCTCGCTTCAAACGAGGATAAATGGTGATAGCAAGTGTACCTGTGGGATCTGCTGCTTAGCAGACCGTTGCATTAGGCGAGTCTCCGATTTATCGCTTCCATGGTGCTCTATGCTAAAAGGTTGGACTGGTTATATAGGCTTTCTTAAGGGCGGGGTTGGTTTTGATGGCACAGTTCCCATTGCGCCATTTTTTTTTCTCTGATATACCCTAATGAATAGAATCCACAGAATTTGTAGAGGGTTTTACACTGGTTCTCTTTCGTTGATTTTGGGCCATAAATTAGAGCTCTAAACTAAGCGAGATTTCTGTTACTAGGCTGAAACGTGATGTATTTTTCGAAATAAAAAATAATATTAATGACTGTTTGTGGGCTATCAATAACCGGAGTGGTATGTGTTTGGTAAGGGATCGGGCGTCGTGCTGAAAGCGGTTAAATAATTCATGTGCAAGAGAATGGGATTCAAAATTGAAAGTTCTAATATTTCTCGTTTTGAAAGTGAAAAATAGCATTATTATAAAAAGAAACTCTTTCCACATATAAATATATATGCTTTTGATTTATTCTGTACGACCTATTTTGGTAAAAAAAAAAAAAAAGATTTACTTCATTTTTGCAATTTTTTCTTATTTTGACTATAGATAATTTGTTAACCCTCTAAAAAGCAAACTGTCAACCCTAGAGTTGCCAAATTTAAAATTGAAATACTTTCAAATGTGAAAATTTACATCTTACTGTGAGTTTCAGAACTCAATGTTTTTGAAATATCAATCATTTCTTAATGCAATAAAAACTTAACTGAAACCTCTATATTTTTTGATAAATTTTCAACAAAATCTTGTACACCAAAATCATTTTTGTTTCATAAACAATTAAATAAAAAAAATATTTTAATCATATTCTTTTTTGTGATTCTTTTCTTGAATTTTTATATATTTTTTAAAAATATTTTATGACATGATTACAATACTACTTCCGATTTCATTGTTTCTTCTAATAATCATTTTCCTCCTCCCCTCCATTGAAAAAAAATAAAGAAATGAAGATTATGTTTATTTTTCAATATTTCTTATCAATGTTGGTATGAAATATTATTTGCCTTGTGATTTATTACTAACTCATTCCTTTCCTGTCGTTTTGAATTGCATTTCTTCTTTTATTTCATCAAATGAATTGTGAAATCTATTAGCAAAGCCTTTTTAGATATTAATATTTTCGAAACTTTTGATAAGCACGATTGAGTCTGTTTATTATATCATTAAGCTTTTCCATTAATATGCGCATGATTATTTTAATGACTGAATCAATTATAGATTTTGTATGAGAATTAAGAAAAAGTAACTGTATTGAAAAACTTGTCATTAAATGTCACTATATTTTAAGGAAATATAATAAGTTTGCAAGCATTTCATTTTAATAAACTAATAAGGAGATCACTTTAAATAAATGCCTTATCATTTATCTTTTTTCGAGTATGTAATTTTGTTATTTTATACAGATTTTCTTAAACGGACTTCTTTTAAATTGGACGAATAGAAGGTCGTAATCTTCATATGTTTGTACCTTAGATATTGACATATACTTCTTTTAATCCCCTGACATGCCGGGATTTAATCCTGTAAGTATATGTGCAAAAAATATCATATTTGATGGATATAATTGTAATGCCACGGTAGGTCATCATAGACATGGGACATACCAAGAAAATAACCATGAATATAGATTAAATGGCGGCAAACAGAGGATAACTAGATTTTAACCAACTGTTTCCCAGAAATACATACACCATTTCAGCTCTTCCGAGTTTCTGCAGTTGTCAAACATGATATTTCTAGTGTAATAGACATTTGCAGAAAGGTTATTAAATATTATTATTTGGAAATTTTATAAAATCATGTGCAGCCGTAATGATTTTTACTAATTAAAATGGCTTCACTATTCATTCTTCGATGCTAAATGTAGATTATTATGGTAAATGCTACGCTAACAGTAGATTATATGGTACGTAGATATAAGAAAATTTGCAGGCTTATTCTAATGTAACTATGATTCTTTCTAATGAACATGATTGCGTATTCTCCATAATAAAGCCACATTTAACGTCATTATTTGTTTTCTTTTAGCTATTTAATTTGAAATCAATATAGAGTTGCATTAATAAACTCTACTTGAACGAACATGTGATATTTTACGTCAGAAAAAATAATAAGGAATAAAACTGAACTGAAGTGATAATTCAAAGAATGAAATAAGAAAATTTGATCTAAGGCTTAAGGCATGTCATTTATTGGGAAGACATGTGACTTTCTTATCTTTTCGAATTTCTTTCCTATGACACTTCATATATGAGAATGACATGTTTCCATGCAAATAAGTGCGTTTTCACTTCATTGGAAGTATATAAAAATGGTTATTTCAATCTCGGGTGACCGGTTATATGTCTTATTAAATGTGTGGCTGCGTGACCAGTGGTGATTATTTCGAAATGAATTGAGTATCCTAATAACGTACAAGGCATATGCTAGAAAAGTATATATTATATGCTATTATATGCTAGAAAAGTATTTGATATATGCTAGAAAAGTATGGGTGGATTTCTTAATGAATATTCCTATTAAATAGTAAATACAGAACAAAAATAGATAAATAAACAAGTAAATTACTGTAAATAATTAAATCAAAACTCCAATGGTTTTTTAAAACACAGAGGAATCAAAAGAAATAGATGATATTCATAATTAGCTAAACTTTATAAAACTTTATGAAAAAAAGTACAGTAATTCCATGATTTGAAAATTATGAGCATGATTTGTAAGTCATTAGTTGTATTCATCTCAAGAAATATTAACTGCTGCTTATTAACCCTTTGACTGCCGTGTCACTGACATTCTCGTGACAGCAAAAGTTCTCAGTTAATGTAGAAGTTTATGCGAGATGAACTAGAATACGTTTAGTTTATATCTTCTCGTTTTAACACATTGGTCAGCACGATAATCGTCTGTGATTCATATATACTAGCTAATTAGATATTTTCTTCTCGACTGCAATTAGAAGATAGCAAATAAGAAAGCATCTTATTAGATAGTGGTCCGAATCACAGGTATCAAACATGGCTGCAAACTAGTAAATTTTATTTTTCATGAAGAAATGAATTTATTGTATACGAAATGTATAACTGAATATAATTATTTACTTACAAATCAAAATGCAATTTATGTTTACACAAGTCAAACTATCAAGTCTTTGTATCGTTTCATTTCTTTATTACCTATTCATAAATAAAAACATGAAAACTTTTTTAGAATTCATCGTTCGGAGATTTCTTAACTATTCCTAAACTGAAATAAACAAATGTACATATTTAGGGCATGTAGGAAAAACGTTTGTATCAACCAAAGCAAACTGAAATTGGAAAATATGTAAAATATTTTGAATACAAATGTTTACTTCCCAAATGCCATAATTTACTCATCTGTTACCTCACTTCGAACTCATAAACATATTTCACAATTTTATATTTCTTCCACGTTTCAAAATTCATAGCCGACAGCATAAACATAACTTTTACAGCTGCTGTCTCCAATCTTTTGGAGCATATTTTGAACGAAACGGCAGAAACGCTTCTCATTTTTTCCCTCTCAATTCCATTTTAGATTTATAACTTTTTCAATTTTTTCCCCTTTACTGTATATGCGTCTTAAATTTTACGATCTTGTTTTCATTTTAGACTGAAAACTTATGAAAAACCATAAAAAAAAAAACTACCACGACCAACGAATAAGAGAAAAAAAAAGATCTTTTTATTGAACTCATCTATTGATTTACAATGGCACATGAATTCACACTTTTCTGAGTCACGTATCTAGAGTGGAAACGGTAGTGATATTGGCCAACGAGAGGTGGGTATTCCAGGCGTAATGTTTCCCAAACTGGAGCTCCCTACCAAAGACAGGAAAACTAAATTATAAGTCTCAGTGGCAAAGTCCGCCATGCATAACAAGTAGTTGTGCAGCTTGAATAATGATGTTTCCGTTGAGGATGAAGGCTGAAAACTAGATCCCCAAGTAAAATGGGTAAAAAAGTAAGAAAATTGTTTCTCTAGTATCTTTTTTTGTAGATAAAATAGAATTTTCCAGTCTTAAAAAGAACACAATATGTGCTTTTTGCATCCATTATTCGAATAAAAATAAATTTAAATATGTTCACCATTTGATGCGTAAATGAAGTCTGAATTAAAATATATACATATATATATATATATATTTCACATGAATTTAAATTTCTAGGGAATGTATGAAAATGATTCACATATAGAAAGAATCGATATGAAATGAGAAACTATATATCATCAAGCGAATGTATTAAATAGCTAACGTTTCCTGAAAAAGAAAAGATTGTGAATAGAGAAAATGAATTTCATATTCATTTCTACTTTACACTAAAAAGAGAAAGCGTTAATTTCTTTTCTTTAAGAAAGAAAGAGTTCGTAAAAATCAGTACGAACTACTGATACTTTAAAATATATTATTTATGTTGCAACATTTATAAAAACAAATATTAGCAATATTTAGGATTTCGGCAGCTGCATTCTTTTTAACAAATTATTACGCAATTAACGCCTTGGTTATGAATAGCGATTATAGGAATTCTAATTTATCTTTCCAATGCATTACGTTTTGAAATAAACAGCGTATTTAATTTTTTTTAATTTGTACTTTTTATTTAGCATCTTATTGAGAATAATTTTTCGCATATTTTGGGGCTGAAACATATATATCTTCTGCACATATTTCCCAAAAGATAATTTTGCTGTTTCTTTCAGAAATTATTACTATACGACACTCAGTGTATTGTCAGTAATAGATAATTATGCCTCTTAAGGCAAATAAATAAATAAAAAGTAAAAAAAAATATTTGCATTTAAAATATAAACACACGCATATTTAGAAAAATATAAATAATTCAGCAAAAACGAGTTGTCTTTGAACCAAAGATTTCTTGGCAAGCTCTTGCACAACACAAATTTCATTCTTCTTTATATAATTTATTATATAATTCGTTCTTTCTTTCATTCATTTCATTTTTTCAAATTTCATTTATCTGTTACATAGTAAGTGTTTACAGGGAATCTTTAATATTTTATTTGATAAAATTCCTAAGATAATGTGGTGGATTACTTTAATAACTGTCAGAAATGTAATAAAGCAAATGAAATATAAAAAGTACATTTATGTGTAAATAGTTTCAGTGGGATAATTTAATAGGCTTGTAATTATATCCTAATTGAACATTGAATTATAAATTTTACTTAAACATTTTTTAAATATATTTAAAGCCTTAGAACTAAGATTTTTAATATTTAAATATATTGTTAAATTGTCCTTTATATCTAATGTGAATTATTTTGAAATTCTGAAGGGAATAAAAAATAAATATAAATAATGCAAGGTTATAAGGGAATAAAAAATAAATATAAAAAAATATACAAAATGCATTTTTTTAGATTAAAAAATTATATTCTTGAATATTTATATAAAAGAAAGAATGTTTTTAAAGCAGAATAAGTATATAAAAATTATTAATCATGTTTTATATTACCATCACGCAAAATCAATTTGAGAAAATTTATGAAAAAAAGCAATATATTTAAATATATTTAATTAAAATTAAAATTTAATTTATGATTTCACCATTTTTCAGAAAGATTAAAGATATAACATTCAGTTTGTTTGAAATTTACTCTTAATGAAATTTCTTATATTTGCCAATAATTCTTTTTTCAAAAAGACTATTTGTTTCCTAATATTTAAATAAACAGAGGATTGTAAATAGAAATATATTTAATTGTATTTTTAGTTTAATCGTAATTGTCAATTATTAAGGTTTTCATATTGCTTCTCTGCAACATATTAATAGCATCTTTCTGTATGAATTTTCTTTCGAATGTAATTTTATCCATAAGAAATAATTGAAAGTCATAAATATCCATTTTTAGTTTACATAATTATAAACAAATTAAACGCAAGGTAAAAAGAAGATGTTTTGATGAAAGCAGTTTCATAGTTTCTCTTTTCTCTTGAATTGATGATGCAATGATCAGTATTTTCTCTTCAATTGATAATGCATGTATATTTTTTTAGATAAATAACAATTTTTAATGGATTTTATAAATAATATCCGATTGGGAGAATTTTAAATATTGTTCTTAAATTCATCATTCGTATAAAAAAGGAGGAACTTAAATAAACAGTTCATGCTTTTATGTGAGTAACTTATTTTAAAAATTAAAAAAAAATGTTAAGTTTAACCCTTGTTAATTTATTACGTTTATTGGACAGACTAAAAATGAGTGAAAAGTTTTTAGATGATTTTTATCACCTTTATGCTATTTAAGTTACATAAAAGAACAAAATTCCTGCTGATTAAAACAACTTTTAAAGTATAAGTTGTGCTATGTTTATCTTTGCTATAACTTTCTTGAATGGGCTTTCACTGTGTTCATAAAATTTCGAATTTTCCCGATTCTTTTTCTTCACTCTCAAAGTAAAAGGAAAGATAATTTAAACACCTCTAAAACATTATACATATTTATATGATGCACAGCTGCTTTTTGAATGCATGGAATATTTTCGCGGTTTGAATTTTGGATGAAAAAATCTCAGAAAGCTTGAGAGTGAAATTTATTTGCCACTATACTTTTCAGAATTTATTATATAATTTCAGTTAAAATGTTCTCAAAAATATTATTATCGTTTTCGTTTTATAAGAATTAGGTCGAAATATATAAATTTGGTTTATAAATTAGGTCATTTAAACTAAATGTAATATCATTTTAATAATATCGTTTATTATAATTGATGTATTATTTCCTAAATATAAGCATTTAATAATTAACAAAATTTATTATTATCAGGTAGAAAAATTAGGATTTTATAGCAGGAAGATTTTATAGAAGTAGAAACGTCTTTCCTCAGAAGAATTACAGCATTTACTACTAAAAAAATATGATTTTATGAATTGTGCCTCAGATATTTCCATTCTTTTAGGCTCTAAACTCGTATAATTTGGGAAAATGTTAGATATATTTATTTTTTTATATATATTGAAGAATTCACAAAAATATACAATATTTGTTCCTTTTCTATACCTATAAAGCAAAATCTATACCTATAAACCTATAAAGCCTATACCTATAAAGCAAAATTTTAAATAAAATTATAAACGGAATAATCTTTTGAATAAGAATTCCTTTAATTCAAAAATGATTAAATTATATTATAATCAAATTCATGAATATTTAGTTTTTATATCTAATTTACACGTCCCGTGTTTTAGGTTCTTAAAAGGCAGAAATTTTATTAATTCATATGACCTATCTATAAATATATTTTCACGTACAATATTCAAATTTTCAGCCACACAGAAAAAGAACATCATTAATTATTTATTGAATATTTGAATAATATATGCTTTAGTATTTTACAAGTATTATTTGTATGAAATGAATAATTTTTCCTGTTTTAATGCAACCTACCATAGCACAACAGATTCTTTGCTTTATTTTAGACTGATACAACATGTTATTTATTAAAATATACTTACATTTGCAATTAATGTCAGAACTATAGAAGTATTTCTTAGAGTAGAAAAATTTCCCCGTTTATTAGAATTTTTTTTTCACACATACATCTACTTAAAGGATATCCGTCATTTTTACTAATACTGAATTTTGCCAACCATATTTAACTTCTTTTTCAGGAGACATTTGTATAGGAAGAAGATTGCATTTTCTGCTCTTATAGTCATGACAATTTTTTTTCGGAAATAAAAGAACTAATCAATGTAGAAGATTGCCTGATAAATGAAAAATATATTAATTAAATAAAATATAAATTTCAATATGTGATGAATTTCTAGAACTTTTCTTACTCTTAAGTTTAGAAACTATTCTCTATTCTTTATTTGTTGGTAAAATTTCATTTATATTTATGCTTATTAAAGTAAATTTATAAAATTTTCCATAATGAATTCTTTTAAATTGCAACATTGCCTATTTTTAATAATTTTAATAATTAGCATTTGAATGATCTATCTTAGAAAAATTATTTTCAAAATAACAGTTTAAAAAATTCATACTTCAAGGCAGGTGAGGTTGGGCATTCTATATTACAGATTGTTTCATATATGGTGTTACTGTTTTCAATGATTAATATCATAAATATTGAAGTTGAAGATTTAATAGCGAATGAATGTATTATGCCACTCCCCTTTCTCAATAAGAAATCTATAAATTCATAAATAGATGTTATGTGGAAAATTTTCTACTGATAATTAAAATGAATGTGTGTATATGAGGCAAGTCTCAGATCTTTAAATATGCCCTACCCTTTTAAAATACGCTAGATAATGTTTCATTACTTTGGTTTGAAACAGGTATATAAATCTATTATGCACTCTAATACACGTAATTTAAATGTGTAAAGAGACGACAGATAAAAGAGTTTCAATAAAGGAATAATTATGGGAAATAACATTTATTCTGTCAGTTAATGAACACTTAAACATTTATTTTAGGTAGAAGTATTCTGGCGATGATATATTAGCTTTAAAAAATGCCGCATTCCGACTCTCTGGAGAGTTGCCAAAAACCATTCAATTAAAAACAAAGAAATAATATTTATGAGACAGGACTTAGCAAAAATCAATGTTTAAATTAGCAATTTAAATTCAAGATTCTTTGTTTTACATTACTATTTTTAATTATATGTGGAGTACATTACATATCTCAAATGTTAATTGGCCTTATAATTAATAATTTGTTGTTCCAAAATTTATTTTATATGGTTCTAGGTAATAAATTGAATAATTATTTATTAGGTTAGTAAAAATTTTAAAAACAGGAAACAGTAAAATAATTGTAATAACAAAATATCTTGAATTTATAAATTTACTTCTACAATTCATTAAATAATTTGTGTATAAAAACATTAGAAATGAAAATAATTTTTTTCTACAATTCGATAAAAGATTCGAGTAGATCTAATTAAATAGATATTTTATTTAAAAAACTAAATTAAATTTTAAAAAATAAAGCTAATGAGTTACCAGCTATTTCTTTAAAAGCTGGACCACAAATGGAAATATACTAGTATTTATATGTCGAAATTCTGTACTATTTTTGATATGTTTGAATTTTCTACTGTCACTCGGTAGAAAATGATCAGTATCAAAAGAAAAAATGGAATTTTATACTAATATTATATTTTGTAGGGATTTAACTTTAATTTGATAATATATATCCTTAACTGTATAATATCTTTTGATTTTCGATAGATCAGCGCTTATAAACTCTAATTTTAAATCCAACTAAGCAATTATAAATGGTCTCAGGACAAAAAGGAAAATATATATATATATATATATATATTACGAAATAAATTAATGAATTTTTCCCAGAAAGAAAAAAAAATCGTTTTTCATAACATTGATATATTACTGGGAATTTTCATTACCTCCGCCTTAGATACGAGGGCAGAATTGAAGAGCATCGCCAGAAAGGGCTGAACTCCTGGGAAACCGAATTTTTTATTATAAGTTTGATAAATATTTTCTGATCGTTCCCATAAGCCTTTTATAATAGAAGAAAAATGGATCTCATTATGATGGATGCCTTTTTAATTTTCCTTTGTTTCCGTCAATATTGGTGTTTAAAAATGTTACCGAAAATAATAGATTTCGATCACGAGTAGAAGAAAAATGGTGTAACAGGCATGGGATTCCATATGATTAATTGAATGATGGTCAAAAATAAATTTTTTAGGGAGAGAAAATATCATCGAGTAAGTTATTTCAAGGAAAAGTGAAATATATACTGAAATGTAATGTTAAATGGAATGCAGTTTTTGAAAATTGATCATATTTATTACAGTTTTAAAGTGATACTCAACTCGGATAAACCAAAGGGGCGTACTTATTAGTTTTTAATTGATACATTGCAGTTTCACTAAATAATCAATAATTATTTAAGAATAATATAAAACCATTCAGCCGTAATAAATAGAATAGAAAAAATAGAGACGCAAATAAATCATTTAAATTGTTAAAAAAATGAATATCAAAACAGATAGGTTTATCAAAAAAAATATTATTTTTTTGAAATTAGGATGGTCTTGAAATCAAAGATAAATTGCATTTAAAGAAAATAATTTATCCTGATATGTTTTGTGGGTGATTTATACTTAAAGGCTGCATATTAGATTTTAATTAAAAGTTATTTATCGTCTCACAACTCAAAAAGTTCTTAAAATTTTCCTCTTCTAAAATGTTATAACGCTAGAACTCAAAATCCAGAAGTTATGATATAAGCTTCTCATTAAAAAATTTGCGTGGATTTAATATTTTACTCTTTTTTTAGTTTTAAAAGCAAATAAAAAAATGCAAAAATTAGATTAGTGAGATTTGAAATACACATGCTTGATAAATTATTTTATAGCAAATCTAAATTACTTGTGTGTATTGTTGTAAATACAGATTCATTGAAATTAACCAGACGATTTTGTGAGATTTTTAGTTCTTTTTTACCGAATGAAATTTTATATATTTGTTGTTTAGATTATATTATGTTTTATCATTCCTCATGCCTTGCAAAAGCAGCTACTTCATTTGCCGTATGTCACGAAATTGTCAAAAAAATAGTTTGAAATTTTGAAAATTGCGCTGTATTGCCTAAAACCATATGCTAATAAATAGCTCACTCCCCTTTGTTATTTATGGGGTGAAAAAAATCATTCACCACCATTGAACTTGCTGGTGACAAGAAAGAGCGTGAATTGAAAGTTAGCTCTTTTATCAGAACAATGCTTTAGCAGGACTCTATATTAAACACTCGGGAGGAAAATTTAAGAAAAGGGCCCCATATCCGTAAATGCAGTTTAAAGCATGGTGAGTAAGTTGGGAAAAACTGATTTTCAAGACGTTGCATCTTGGAGAGGAAGGCGTGAAAAAAAAACTGGCAATTATGTAGTAAGTAGAAATTTTATGGACAGACGAGGATCATTTACACTTAGATAGTAGAACACTGAACTGCCGCATATTATGTTGTACCAATCCTCATGCCCTGTAATAATAGCTGCTACATTTGCCTCACGACATTGTGTGGATTCACGACGAATTTCACTGTTTGTCTGTATTATGTTCAGGAAGTCACACTGAATGGGATAATTAAATGTACGGGTGCTAGTGAACGATTCAACCAAAAGGGACATTTTGCTCTAAATTTAAGACGAAGAAGCTATTTGGCTGCCACCGTGTTCATGTAAGAAGGTGCAACTGTTTCATGAGGTAAGAAGTGCAAAGAACGTACGATTCACCTTCACATTCTTGATGAACGTGTCATCTCACTTGCTTTCCGTCTTGCTTGAACGGTCTGAAACCTTGTGAATTCTGGCTATGGTGTTTTCTGAAAGATCACGTTTATCAAGGACGTGTAACTGATGAAGCGAATTTGAAAGCCATCATCAATCGAAATGTATTTTCTATTTCTACTAAATTGTTGAATGCGACCGTTAATATCACAGTGGCACACTTTCAGCATAATGTTAACTGACAAGATGTGCACATAGAATACACAGAAATATATATAAATTAAATAATATGTTATTCTTTTATTTTTCAATTGTTATCCTTTTATTTTTTCATTATAACGCTACTTGTTTGTCAAATTTTAAATCATTCTTTTCCATAGAAACCTCGACCTAATAGACTAAGTAACAAACATAAGAATTTTCATTTGGATTTGTTCAGTTTAACAGAATTGCATGTCTCTGCGTACTATTAGGTTAATTTTAACCATTCGATATTTTACCAATTTTTTTTTATATAATTCAAGGATCATTAAGTCTTCGGACATAAAAAAAGGGATTTGATGTGCAAACAATTTTTGGAATTATTCTAAAAAATAAAATAAAATTATAATTAAAAATGAATAGCATTTTTTTCCTATCTTGAATGAGATGTAAAAAAATTAGATGTTTATCTTATGAATATAATTGGTAGAAAGAAATAAAAAATATAATTTGTCATTCAAACTTTCAATCATAATTATTTCATAAAAATTAAAATAAATAGCTTCATTTATACATGAAAATGCTTAAGCAAATGCTTATAAAACACTCTAAAATATTTTTATTAGAACGTTTCTACTATAATTTTTACAAAATCAGAAAAACATATTTTGGATAACTATAGGAATATAGCAATATGTCAAGCTTAAGAGAGAGGAAGATTTTAGTTTTAACTATAGGAATACACCAATCACTAATATATAATGGATTAAATAATGTTTAAGGATAATGTTTTTACAAAGGGATATCTTATTTTACTTAAAATGTATGCTTAAACTAATAAATAAAGTATATTATATTGTACAAAGTATTTTGTTAATAAGCTTATATATTTTTACAGAAAAACAAAGCATTCTTTGCTTTAACTGTATGTCCCAATAGCAATCAATAAACTATGTTGCATCAAGAAAGGTCTTCGAATATTAATATGCAGTGGTTGTATTAAAATGGAAAGTAAAATGCAGGCATCTATAACTACACTTTTAATCAACCTTTAAGGATAATTGACAGGTCACATAAAGTTTATCTGATAGAACCGAACTACTGGGTCAAAATAGTTTGCACTCGTACATGCCTTCAATAACCACATTTTTGAGGCATATTTATCATGATTAATTCCCGGTATTATCTAGTCAATTTAATCGACAATCTTTTCTTCGATCGAATACTTCTACTAATCGTTTCAGTTCATAATTTACTCGGTAACCGTGAAGTTTTGAATTAATTATCATACGTTGTTCCTGACATATCTTCCAATAGAAGGCGTCTGAATGTGATTTATGTTTTCCTCAGAGGGTAGTTTAACATGATTAGATACCATATAGTTAGCAGAGATATCAAAATTACTGTTGAACCGTGACGAGAAAATATATTTTTCTTCATATGCAACTGCCTGGATAAATTTCTGTCAAGGTTATCAGAATAATGCTTATACGATGTTGTGCTTACTTAAATATCAATAGAGAGATCAGATGAATTTGAGGATACCAGGGCTTGTTAAATAACTCTGACAAAAATAGTAACGGATTCAGTGAGTAAATATTTATAAAGATATGTGGATTTATATAACTCGAATTATAGAGCTTTCAAACAGATTTATTTTACATCATTTGCTTAGTATTTGTAAAGAGAGAATTTTACACAAGGTTTCAGTTATTATTTCCGAGGCATCGAATTTATTCCGTTTTGTATTCTAGAAGCAGTTAGACTAATTTATTTTTTTCCAAATCTTTATTAATTCATCAATTTCAATGATTTTTGATTCCATAAGACTAGTTAGTAAGGAATATGAGAATTTTTTTCAAGAATCCATTATATTCAAATAAATATAAAAAGAATTGAAAAATAATAGAGAGAAAATAAAATAAACAAATTCTGCTTTTCAGGACTCAAAAATATAATATAAGCGCAGGTTCTTTCTGCCACACATCAAATCAATGCCATTCGCCTTAGAAAAAACGCATAAATATCAGATCTTGTGAGACTTTGCTTCCCAGAGGGTTAATAGAATGATGGTGGAGTAAAAATTTCTTAGAACATTAAAAGAAATTAATTATTATTTTTATCTTGATTGCAGAGTAATAAAAAAGATCATTTTTGTTTATGTTTCTTAAAGATAGACGAATGCATATACATACTATTTTTGTATTATGATTGTTTATTTATCTCAACTGATATTTGATATTAAAAGATTTAAAAAGTTGAAGGGGTATTTTTTGCGATTCAAGTCTTATTCTTCTATAGAATGTAAATTATAAAATTTTAGAATAAACTCTCACTTTTGGTGACTTACGAAATTATTTGCGATTCCTTAAAATATTCGCATATTTTATTCAAAATTAAAAATAAATAAAATCTAGATTTTTTTTTCAATTTAAATGCAGATAGTCCTTCACCTCTATAAATTAAAAATAGTATCTGACTGCAAATCAGTAATTTTCAAAAAAAAAAAATTACTTCTGCAACTGTTATATTATCTTAGCGGAATTTATTTAATATTATTAAATATAATCAGATATTTTGGTTTATAAATTTTTGTTTGGGAAATGAATTCAATCTAAATTGACAATGCAGAAAGAAAGAGTTGTATTATTGAATAAGTAGAAATAAAAAAAAATTGGTTATTCCTTTTTATGGATGAAGAAAGAAAATTAAATTACAGAACAAAGATAATAATAAAGTGAATGCTAAAATTTGATAGGATAAATTTATTAAGAAATTTTTTGAATTTGAGCTCTTAATTATAACACATTTTTTTTAAATATTAGCCTCCTATGGATATACCTTTATTGAAAAATAAAACATAACGCAACTAAAAGTATTCCTGATTTTTTATATATGCATCCAAAATGTTATTTACAAATTGCGCATATGCTTTTAACAAAAAATTCAAAATAGTATTTTTTTTTATATTCCAAATAAGCCTAACAATAATCAAGAAATAAATATAATATCAAAGAGTGAAGTTAAATAGAGAAATAAGTATTTTTAAGTAGTTGAAAATGTAACATCAGTACGTTTTTGTGTCTGTTGGAAACAGTGACAGAAAAATGTTTTTCGAAGTAAGAATATAACTTTTCTTTACATTCCAGATAAACACGACCTGTCATAAATAGAAAAACATAATAACATACAAGGAGAGAGTAAAGCCAAATTCAGTTGCAAATGTAACAATAATACTTTTATGTGTGTGTTGAAAACAGTGACAGAAAAGTGTTATTCGAAGCCAGATTAATAAGATAAACTGTTCTCATTCATTAAAGATTTATTAATGCACAACATTCACCCTATCTTCTTTAGACATGATAAAATAAAATACAGAGAACAATATCAGATCAAATTCCACTTTCTTCTTACTTCACCTGAGTAGACTCAGCAACAATACATCTAAGCATTGAGTATAAATGCAGTACTATACCAGCCTCTTTTCATTAATTCCAGTCTTTCCAAATAAGACTATATTGGGGCAACTGCTGAAGAGGAATTAATATTTTATTCGAAAGCTTAAACCTAACTTTCCAAAACAATAATTTAAATTAATTTAATTTTACCATTTCAATCATTATTTACTTTCTCCGGGTTTAACATACCAATCCGATTTGATTTTCATTAGCCCTTTGTCTAATAAAAGAGACTCGCGGATACCACAATTCTGAAAGTGGAGATAACAACAGATGGGTCTAGCAACTACTTCACAGTAAAACAATTTATTTCTCCGAACTCGTTTGTTAGTCGGTTGCTGTCAGCAAACTGTTTATGCGACTGTTTCCCGACACATAATTAGCTAAGTTGAAGTGTCTTCCAGTAATGTCCACGATTTCACATTGTTTCACTGAATGCAAATTGAAACTCAAGAGGTTGATTGCTGCAAATGCGTTATTTGGTCACGGTAATCAGGCGAAATGAATTCTCATCGGGTGTTGTGTTTGTTTTTAGAATGACAATAGAAATCTACGAATGTTCTAATAGAGCTTTTGGATGACTTTGAAATGAAATGTTTACAATTTGCACAATGATGTGCATCCTGCATTCTAATCTACAAATAGGCAACAGTTAGTGCTTTTAGATTGCATTGCGTAAAAGGACTCTTATTTACAATCCTGTGTTTAAATTAGTAATTTTCAGTTTCCTTTTATGCACTCGGAATTAATTAATTATTAGAAAATTTTAAAAGGGAACAGTGGTGTAAAACAATTTAATCTAACCAACTTTCATTATTATTAAAACTATTTTTTGATATTTTTATTAAATTTTAATATTAAAATTTTAGATTGGTGGTATCCCAAAGGTAAAATTATTTAGCTGATAAGAAAGCTCTGATAAGAAAGTTTCTTATGAGTTTAAAAAAATTCATAAAATAATTTAAATGATCTTATTTCTACTGTAAATGAAATTTTAAACTGAAATTAACATGACATAAACATTTATACAAGAGTTTTGCTACAAAATAACAGGAATGTCGGGTCCAGGTGAGAATAAAATTAATAATTCACAGTTTAGCTTATCCAAAATAAAATAGCGAATAAAAATGTTCTTGTATTGGATAGATATTTCTATATGATATTTTAGAATGTTGCATGTAGATAAATTCACTCATAGACCCGACACATTAGATAAAATAATAAATAACAATATTTACTATTAAAATGAGCATCCAGATATATTAAAAATGCAGGAATAAAAAGGCAATAGTGCTTGCTTCTTCCACAATGTCACTGTATGATTGTGAAAACAAAAATTTGAAGTGTTGAATGAAACAATAATTCTAAGTTCTTCGGAAAATACCAGAATAAATAAAAATAAAATGAAGGAGAATCCAAGAAGTGCGAAAATCAAGCCATATGTTTCAGATAAACATAACATTTCCTCGTATACATTGGTCATGACCCAGACAATTATGCCATTTGGCATATGATATTATCGAGGTGGAACACTAACAGAGTCCTATAATAAATACTAATAAACATGTGTTTAGTATTGAGCCGTTTACAAATAATGAAGGACAAGTCAAGTGTATATGTAACTAGATTGTAAGAATAATTTTATTCTAATTCTGAGAATTGAAATCATAGGTTTTGAACCTTCCAACTTTTAAATAATTTATTAATAAAAGAATTTATAGATTATACAAGATATTTCAGCATTCTGGATCCAATATTTTTTAACAATTCCAATATTAGTAATTACAATTTATTCAATATCTGGAAGACCATGCTTCACTCGGTAGCTTCTTTTAGTTTGGAAAAAATATTTAGATACTAATCCCAAACTGATTAATTAAGAGTATTTTACAATCTTACCTAGATATGGACTTGTCATTTAAATAAAATAAAAAATCATGAATACAACATGTTATGTTATTCGAACATGTTCAACATGTTATTCGAACCATTCTGCTATATCTTCGTATTCATAGTTAGCAGTAAAAAAAAAAGTGGGCTTGAAAGCGCATTTGTTCAGGAAAGACACCAATACAGATAAATTTTGAAATCAAAAATTTTAAATATTATTACATACTTAAAAAAAATAAAGCTAAAATTGTGACTCGAACCAAGGACTAGCAACACATACGCCCTTCATTCTGTTTCGACTACTACACAGCACTGCCCATGTTTCAAAGTGGAAATTGAAAAAAAATTTATTCTAATAGTTTGTTATAAATTTTTTGGTCAATATATATATATATATATATATATATAT
>JAPMOR010117728.1:50316-60638 GCA_026543865.1 Argiope aurantia
TATATATATATATAAGAATTGCTCAATTAGAGTTATAAGATTCATTCTTGATATTGAATTTATTTTTTACTCTTATATATTTATCTGCAAAATATATTGTGAAAGGAAGCTCCTGTGCATGGTATCAGAGACTTAGCTATAGTAGCGCTGGTCTTATGGTCATTTCTAATATGAATTATCATTGAATATGCGGTATGTCATACTCGTAACAAATGAATTGTCATTTGGTATGAGTATGTGGATTAAATCTGCCTGGAAGGGCAAACACTTTATAATTTATTTCTATGGTATTTTGGAATTCTGCAATTTCAATATCAAATATCATCATCATCATGACAAAAAATTGTGATATGCATCTCCTAATAGTCCTACATTTCTTTTAAGTTAATATGTTAATATAATCAACCGATTCTTTGATAAAATTTGAAATTATATTAATGGCAAAATATAAAAACAAATGTTATGAGAAATGTATTTTATGAGCATTTCATTACTTATACAAACAGAAAGAATGTAAGAGGTAAAGAATAATGATCAAAAGAAAAATAAATGAAGACAAACATATAGAAACATATAAATGATTTTTTGGTAATTATAGAGTTATAGACATACTGAAAAATACCAGATATTAAATGAAGTGGAATTTCTGTTACCATCAAATGACCTATTAGATATAAGCATTCACGTGCATTTTTGATTTACAGACTTTTATTGCTATCGAATTTTTATAAAATCAACGATCTTACCATTAATTTTCACATAATCATTGAAATATTAAAAAAAACCTCAGAAAAAATGTTTGTAAATATATCATATCACAGACGAAATTAATATTTTCCAAGATATTTACTAGCCATTTAAAAATTCCTCACTCATTATAAATGTTTCTTAAAACCATCTAATTCCGTGTTTCAGTTTATCTTATTTGTATTTTAATGAAAAGAAATTTTTCTATTCTGTCTAAACAGATCTATTAATAAATATTTCAATGGAAGTGCCATTGGAAAAAGCCCTAAAACAATATGTTGTAAAAATATCAACATACCAATTACAACCAAATAACGTTTTAGCTATTTAGCTACATCTGGCATAGAGAGCAAAAAGAAAAATCGTTCTTGGTCAATAATCCTTCCACTTGTAATGTAGTATTTCATTCTATTTTGAACGGTCACGCAATTGAGACTGATCAATAAATCTTGACGTATTTAACGATAAATATAACCTTAATTAATGGTTCAAAAGCAGATATCGTAATTTTACATAATCGCTGAACACAGATATAAGTTTTAAGGGATTATCCTTTAAATTAATGTTACAATATTAATACAAATGCTTTTGTTGGCAAGTAAATAATTTAGCGCAATGGATTATTAGCAAGTTATTATTATTAGTTATCAAAATTGTTTAAACATTCATGAAAAAGAAATTACAATAATTAAGAGAATAATATTCATAATTTAAAAGAAAACTGTTTTCTACGAAATCATAAAATATTTAACAAATATAAGTTAAATAAGCTCTGTTACATAAATTTATAATATTTCAAGTAAACATACAAGCGCATCTAATTCTTATTGGTTTTAATAAACAATTCCAACTCATACATAAAAACACACAACATTTCGATAAAAAATGTGTGTACTGTTATTAATTCCTAATTATTTTTATTAAAGGAAGCTTCTTCGTATTTTAGACTTTTATATTTCCCCAGATACGTTTTTTCATAGAATTTAAGAAGGCTTTATTTTCCTTTTTCATTTTTTGTGAACACATTTAAAGTGAATAAATGGAGCAAAAAATGCTAATTGATTCTTTTGTATGTTTTTATAGCCTTTCTGGTAATAACATAATCTTTTTCGGTGGAATAAATTCACATTCCTACGGGTTTAATTAATTTAATTGTAAAGAAATAATTACGAACCTAAGCTAATCTTGTTTACTTTTCCCTTTTAAATTTGTTCTGCATTTTAAATTGCACCTTTCCAATCTATATAGAACTGATGTTTTTACTTCACTTTTAATTAACGAAAGGCTTTTAATGAATTCTTGGAGTCAGTACATATGTCACTGAAATCTAAATTATTTTTTCATTTCTTTTAACTATTAAAATTGAGAGAAAAAATGAAAGAATGATATTCAAAAATAAAGTTTAAATTATTTTTTTTTAATATAAAATACTTAGATAACTTAGTTGTAAAAATAATAATACACAGGATTTTATTTGTTAATTTTGTATCTTTAATGACTTGCAAGCTAATATATATTGTAAAGGAGTGCATTATTAAGGGTAATTTAAAATAAAAAATAAATGAATAAAGGTCTAGTGCATAGGATTTATTTTGCATTGGATATATTTTAAAACAATCCAAGATGCACAATAAAAAATAATAATGCTTTATTCACTACGATGACATGAATACTGAATACTCAAGCGACGACACCCAGCCTAAGCGTGTACAAGGGCAAAATTTACTGTAAACAGCAGTCGGCAGTAAACAACAACTTACTAACAGCAAATCGATAGTAAACAAGATTAACAGAGCTCAGATAAAACTCTGCAGAGGAGGAAATTTACCCAATTATTCACACCTCTCCAACGTCTGCTACTCTCCACTGACTACTCGCTTCAGATGAATTCGACTGCTGACAAACTAACGATTGAATGCTCAACTCACTCAGTATTAATTGGCATCTCAGCATATGGCTGATTGATTTATTTCCTGAACTTTTACAGTTCTGGGTAAATATAAATTAGATTATAACTTTTACTCAAAAAAACATGTTCAAAGACAATTATTTTGTAAGAGCTCTTTTTTAAAAATTTATTTAAGTCAATTAAGCTTAATAAACGTTGAAGAAAGTTTAATCTGTGAATATATTAGAAATTTCCAATCTTTTTCAGACTTTTTTTACTAACAGTTCCTTTTAAATTTCTACACCATGTTAATTGACTCTTGTATTATTCAATAGATTTAATAATTAGCAAAGTATTATAGTGACAAGATAATTTCTAATTCTGAATTCGTGTCTGAAGGAGATAGGCATTGGAATGTGTAAAAAAAAATACTTTTTTACAGCAAATAAGATGCCACTTTATTTCCGTCATAATATTTTGTTGGATTTTCGTAATTTCGTCAGTATCTTCATTCTGTACCCGTGAATAAAAAAATGATTTAAAATGAAAAACCAGTGATGGAACAGTTAACTGTAAATTTAATGAATGACCATAACTGCTTTCTAATTCCACTTATAAGCAGTATCATAATTACCATAAAATGAGAAAATATTGGGAATTTGGTAACATCAACTTAACTCTAATTGGAATTCAATGAGTTTGTTGTAACCAAATACTCTAGTGATATTTGGCAGGAAGCATAATTGCTTTTAATTTGCTGAGAGTTTAAAATAGGAGTTTGCTTAAAAGGTGATGTATCTCTAAGCTTATTATAGAGGATTGGGTTTGTTAGATAAAGATAAAATTAGAAATTTAGTTTATTGGCTAGTTGGATGTGGATGGTCAGCAGCTTGTTATCTTCGCATTAGCAAAGATTGATTGCTTGTTCTTGATCCGCCGATGGGATTGGACAGCTCGAAATGATCACAGCATTAATGATGCTTTAATTCAAATCTTTGGGTTGCTTAATTCTCAGAAAGAAACTAATTATACTTGAATTAATTGAATTTTAAACGAATATTTAACTAAATATATTATATATTATTTGTAATAAAATATTTCCGCCCATACTTTCTACTGATCAATATCTGTAAAAGAAATATAAATGTTTAAAAGTTTCATAAGTTAAAGTAAATTTTTTGTGGTTAGTTTTAGTAAATATGTCAATGCTATTAATTATCCGTAATGAATAAGGTTTTATTCAAGTGCAAACGTGAAAAGGCAAAACAAGCAACTTGAAGCAATTAGAAAAATTCTAAAATTTATGTAATATATAGGAACATAATAACATAAAGTAACTCATAAATTATAAAGTACTGTTATGTATCTTAATGTATTGAAACTTATGTTCATTTTTCTTCATTCAAACTACTTTGACATTTGTTTAAAATTAATTATTAAAATGATTTTTTTCATTAAGATTTAAGTCTTTTAATAGACAGCAATGCATTCTGGAAAAAAATCTACAGATAATGTCTTTGCGATCACTTTTATAACTAAAATATAATGTATTAATATCTAGATTTTATCATAGTAAATCTACTATAAAAAAGAATCTTCCTGTGTAGAGCTATTTCTGTTTTCAATCTGAAACCTAATGACAAGTAATGAATTCAATTATTTGGAGAAATCATCCGGAACTATTAGATATTAAACACCAAATTCATTCGATAATAAAGCCAAACATAGATTACTAAATCCACATGAATTAATACTAAATACCCGTCATTGCCCTTTTAGGCATTTTATATTAATCCGTTCAGCAAAGAAATGAAATATGGCTAATTCTCTGAATAAAATTTCAATGATTGGATATTTCTAAAAATATGTTTCAACAATTTTTTTCAATTCCTCATTTTTGAAATATTTGCTTATAGAGTTAAACATGGATTACTAAATTTTCAAAAAAATGAAACTAAACACAAATCACTGTCCCATGAAGCATTTTAGATTAATCAGCTCAACAAAAATCTCATATATGTCTAATTCTCTGAATAAAATTAAATTTAAAAACTGAATATCTCTAAAAAATTTTCAGCAATTTTATAATTCCTCTTTTTTCATATATTTACTAAGGGATTTTCATAATATATTTCACACACAAAATAGTATGAAATCCAGTGCAATAGTCACTGAAATACTTGCTCTTCCTTTTTTGACTAACAAATTTGCAGAAATTAAAAATGTATATCTATCATTTACAATGTTTCTTTGGTGTAAATTATATTTTAACAATATATCTATCGAAAAACGAGCAAAAAAAGTATTTGGATAAATTGATTAACTTATACTTATTACTTAAAAATTCCTAATATCATCTGTATTCTATTTCTAGTTAGAAACAGAAAAACTGGAAAAAATAAAAGTCATTAAAAAAAGAATTTCATTTTATTACGCATGAGCAAACAAGAAATATCAAGCCTTCCCTTGAAGCGTTGTGCAATAAAATGCTCCAGTCAGTTTCTAAACTTTACAAATCCTTTTCGTGAAACCTCAAGAAAGCGAAAGTTTATTAGACACATCAAACGCTTTCCTGTAACAATGAAAATTCTGTTGGAGACCAAGCCGTCGCCGAAGCTATAAATTTCAACCACCAAGGGACGAGGGAATCGCCATCGGTAACCACAACCACTCTCAGAAGAAATCCTTAGATTTGGCCCATTTATCTTTTAGCGGAAAGAGAAAAAGACTTTTTTTCATCTCTTCGAAGCTTTGAAAATTTTACCTCAAAATCTCCAAGTTGTAGTAAGAACAATCGATATAAATTTCTAGAAGCTGAACTTTCTCCAGTACTGCTGACTACTGTATATTTTAGATATCCATATACCTTCCTTAAAGTTGAGTGAGCATAAAATTTGATATATTTCATAGGCCTTCTTATTCCCTCCATAAATAAGAAATATTCAAATTTTAGCATTTCTTTTCTGGGGTATGAGGAGTTTGTCAAACCGTTTGATAACTGAAAAAAATCAATACTGGCAACGCTGTTTTTGTTGATGTTCTTTTCTTTCATTCTCCTTTTGAAGAATAGGAGTCATATGGTTTTCAAAAAATATGTTAAATTAAGTAAGTTTGGTGACAGTCATTCACATAAAAATATTCCGTGAACTACTAGGGATACTGTTTCTCTTTTCTTGTACGAAATTCTTTATCAGTAGTGTAGTTACTTGATTTTACTTCATTTTTCAAATTATTAAATTCAAAAAATTTTGCTATCGGTACATACATTATTAACATGTACACGTTGTTAAACAAAATTATTGTTTAGCAACAAGGTATCCTTTCATAAATGTGAACTATGTCAAGTGATTTACTCTATAAAAGTATTTCAATAAAAGTTTTGATTATATGCATATACATACATAAATACACACATACATGTACATACGCATACCTATGTATATATACTTATATATGTATATATATTCAAATTAATTAGATTTTTTAATTGTAAATATAATCGAAAATAATAATGTCCATTTTTTAAATTATTTTTAAAGAATTAGGATTAAAATTCTTGTAATACAGCGATGTTATGCGAAAATGCATGTTGCATTCATGAAAAATCTCAGATTGCTGGTATTATATCTGGAAATGCAATTTTATACTGGCTTTGGCAAGTTGGTGGGTATGATCTTAAGAATTGCATGATAACAGATTAATACGTAGTGATAAGGTGGAAATATTGAATTTACATTTGCAATACGGCCATGTTTCGCCCTCCTCTATAACCGATTCGCCAAAAAAATTATGAGAAAATATAAGAGGGAAGTAAAGTTTACTACATTATGACCTCATATTTCTTTGAAACTTACTCGAATTCCCATACATTTCATTCTTTCAACAAATGTTTTGCAACCACTTAATCGGAAAAGGTACAACTTACTATGAAATTGGAAAAAAAATTGTTTCTGATTTGCATTGCATTCTAAGCAAAAATTTAGATCTAGTGTAATACTGCATTCCCATTGATTCTTTCCCAAGTATATTAATAATTTTAATTAACGATAATAAATATACAACTGATGATGCTTTTGTAAAAGTAATGAATTTCAGGACATTTTCATTGATTTCTATTATTAGATGAAGGCGTAAAATGATTTTAGTAAATGCATTGAGCATTTTTAACGGAAATCTTAATCAATATCTTGAACTATACAATTAGGAATAATTTGAGAAAAGGAAATTTTGTTTTTACATTGTATAAATAGTGCCTTTTGTATAAGCATTTTTAAAAATATAATTTCTGCAGTGCATTAAACTTTTTATAAAACAATGGAATTTTTAAAAAAAATGAATTTTTACAAAACAAAGGAAATTCTACAATATAATCATGTTTCTATAAAATACTGAAATTTTTTTAAAGACAAATTAGAAATTTAAAGACATTGTTTGTCAAAACATTGCGTTGATTTTCAATACATGAATAAACCAAGACATTTATTACATTTTATACTGTAAAAATGGATTAGAATGATCAATGTTCGAAATGCGGCCACTTTGATGTATTGCACCCATTTAAGATTATTTATGCATTTAAAATTACTAAATTCCCGTAATTATATAATTTAAATGCTTTTTTCTCTATACATTAAATTATTCTTATAGATTTATTATTATTTTTTTCTTCCATGGCCATTTTTTCTTCCAAATGGAATAAAGGGTCTTGAAACAGGTCAATTTGCTTAAAAATAATTATAAAAATATTAAAATTTTTTATATATATACGAACTCAGATCATATGCAGAATGAAAAAAAAATTAAATGAAAACTATCTAATTAATTAAATAATTATACCAATTACATTCAATTTATGTTAGAAAATATCCAATGCATTCTGCTGTACTAACTTTTTACTGTCTTAAATTTATTCTTTGATAGGAAAAAGTAGCTGAATATTACAAGCAATACGATATGTTGATGTAATGACTGATTTTTAGTGATTCAGACACAATTAAACTGTGTCGGTCAAATCCTTCACCTTGAAAAATCCAAAATTATTGAAAATGTTTTATGAAAATCATATCTATTCTGAACCAGATAATGAGAATTACCGAACGAGATTTCTTCTTTCGTAAGTTTGAAAAAATGAGATAAATTTTGCTTCTATAAGTAAATATTACTGGTCTAGTATTATAACTGCTCAGGTATTAAGGAGCGATTTGCAAGTTTCATAGAGGAAAATAAATTATAAGAATCTATAAACAAATATCTAAACCTGAGTGAATAATAAATAAAATATAAGATACTATTATTTGCTATCAGACTATATATATGTTTTTTAAATATTAGTGATTATATTTGTTTAAATCTTGTTTATGGTAAAAAAAAAAAGATTTTTACTCTTTTATTTCAGCTTATATTTCCATTATATGGCATTTTTCTCCATATAATTGAAATACATGCCATACGGTGTATATTATATATAATGGAATATCTCCATACGGCGATAAAATTTTTAATACATATCTAGGTACATATCTACAATTTTTATTACACAAATTAGATAGAATTCTGCAGTTTTGATTTCAAGAGGTGTCATATTAAAATACTGAATTTTACTCCATTTTCTCTTAGTTTCTATCACGGGCCTTATATTTCGTTCACTTTCGCCATATATCAAGAAAATTTTAATACAATTATAACTACATTTTTACTGCAAAAATTAGATGCATTTCTACAATTTTGGTTTCCAGAGCGCACTTCCAATTTTATTTATCTAATCAATTTCACTTTAGAATGAACAGTTTTTTTTAAATGGATATAGGGTAAATAAATCAATAGACAATAAATTAATGGAAATAATTTGATTAAAATCTTATATAGATTCATACTTCTGATGAATAAAGCATTTACCAAGGTTCATTCATCTTCCTGCTTTTGCTCCCGACATAGATTTGCATTTCACAAATTTAGCAGAAAACCATTGTAAACATGCAATTTGGTTGAGGAATGACATAAAAAGTTTGATTCGCTTAGCTTGACAAATTTTTTATTTGTAATGATGATTGGAAAATATGATTGAAACTGATCTTTATTCTAGACTCCTGAATGTGGAGATTCATCAGAATCTCGAGAACGAACATTTGAAGATTCTTCTCTTCACTAATTTTATATATTATAATGTAATTAAATTAAAACTATTCCACAAAAAATAATTACTTTAAAAGCTATAGTGAGGCATGTAGTGAAATTTCACCATCTACATGATCTAAACCATCTAGACAATTCGCTTAAATTGTTAAACTTAAAAACTATTTCTACAGAATAGTGAAACCTATTCCGAGATCTTAAGCTTCCGTTACATGAGAAAAATGAGGCGAAATCCTAAAGCGGTTGTTTTCGTGGAAAAGAAGAGAAATAAAGGATTGTTTCTTTGTTATACTGATGGATCTAAGGCGATTTTGATAAGGAGACTATTCCAGCAAGTGGCTAACTCACGTAGAAAGTATCGATTCATTTCATCGAGTTATCGACTATTGGACAATGTATTATCGCTTAGGTCACGAGACCTATGTCTCTACGATTTTACACGAAACCTATGTTTATCACATTAAGCGAGTTCGTAAGATGCGGATTTGATTTCAGAAAAATTTATAAGAAAATGAGTTATTTGTTATTGAGTTTCTAAGAGAATCTAAGGATTATAATTATTTTTAATAATTAGGATAAATAATCAAATCCACCATTTGATTTTTTTGTTTATCAAAGAAGAAATAAATTTGCCATTGTAGTATTTTCAGTCTGTAATAAAAACTAGTCTCGTAGTCCCATGCCAGCAGTCCTTTTAAGTCAATGGTATGGGAACTTGAATTTTATTACGAATTATAAAGAATATCCAAAAATTAGGACAACATTTAAATTTTACACAATTCGCGCAACTTATTAAAAAAACCTTTCAAAGCTGAAAATTTCAGATAAATAAATATGAGGAGTTACACAATAGAACAAAGTGTTAACTAAAAATCCAAATTACATAAAAAAACACAGTTTTTATTCTTTAAAATGTTATATTTTATTGAATCTTAAAGTACGCATGATAAGGTTATGTATGGAATAACACATAGGCAAAATGACCTCCATGGCTTTGCTGATACATACGCACTTATTGTGAAATTTTCCGTGATCCATTTTCATTTCAGCCACATTTGCATAAATGTGGCTGAATTTTGTTGATTCAGAGTTGAATATCCTCATTAAATGCTCGCGGGCTTTTGGGTCTCTAGGCATAGGCCTTCGATTTCAAATAACTCCACTAAAATAATCCAATAATGTTAAATCACAAGTTATACGGGGGCAGTTCTCAAATTTCAGAACTGTAGCATCCAGACATACATTATTTTCTAAATATTGTTCACCAATGAAGCATGTTGTTCCCTCTTATAATGCTCTATTTTTACTAATTATGTCAAATGGTTTTTAATAGGGTTAAAAACTTTATTGTACGAATAGTGGCAAATTCAAATCCTGCGTTAATTTTGGGACACCCGTTATGAAAAATGCTATATTTTTGTTAATTTTACTCATTTTTTTACTAAAAAAAACAAACCTTATCTACTATGTTAAAGCCAATGGTTCTATGATGAAAAAACATGTCTAAGACTTGAGAAGTCATAAAATGTAAATAAATAATAGCAAATATGAAAGG
>JAPMOR010117728.1:60648-83374 GCA_026543865.1 Argiope aurantia
TTTTAATATATACATACATTTACAGTACATTTCCTCCAGTAATTTTACAAAAAAAAAAATCGTCTGTTTTCCGCATTTGATTGTTTATCATTCGTGCTGATCCGGTTTCCGCTTTGTTGATAAAATGATATAATTCACTGGAAAGAAAGTTCTAACGGAGCATTCTCTTGCGTCATAATATTCGAGAATAATATTTGAAGAAATTCTATGGAATTATTTGTATTTAGAAATTATCTATGCATTTAGACTTCTTAAAAAAAATAGTATATTGATACATCTCCATAAAATGCCATTATTTTAGTTTTCGTTACTTTGAACTGTTTTTCTTTTCATTCATTTATATAATATATATATATATATATATATATAAAACCTAAATATTTTTTTAATGCATTGATAATTCTACTTACATAAAGAATACATTTCTTTTTATTTCGTTTAAAAGTGAATTAAATTTATATTCAAATAAATTTAAGTATAATTTTCTTACAAGTTCTTCTTAATAGCATTATAAATGGATAATTATATTCTTTTAAAATATCACTGCACTTTTTCCTAAATATGCAACTTGCGTGATAGAACCTATTATATGGTTTCAAGTAGAGATTACTGTTTTAAAATAATTGTGCAATTTTTATAATTATTATCATAATAATTTTTCTATTTTCCCCAGTATTTCTCCTTTTTTTCTCTAAAATTTCCCCTATTTTTTCCTAAAATTTTCAGAATTTTTTCCAGTTTTACTCTAAAATTTTCACTATTTCTCTCGGAAATTTCCTCTCTGTTTCTGAACATTTCTCCCTATTTTCCCCAGCATTTCTCCTATTTTTCTCTAAAATTTCCACTATTTTTTTCCTAAATCCTCATGATTCATCAAATAATGAATATAAAATTCATCCTTTTGATTTAAAAATATATATCATGCAACATTAATAGTCTGCATTTTAACAAAAGAACATGAATCCATTTGTTGGTTTATAAACGATTTCCACCACATTTTCTTAAGATTGCAGTTCATTTTGTTACTACATACAATCTACTTAATCTTCATTGTTCAAAGTAATAGAAAAAAATATTTAAATTTCATATTTTAATCCATTTGTTTAATGGCTCTATTTAGATGAAAATGGGAAACTATGACAAAACATTTTGTAAAATATTTATATTCAGATTTAGATAATTGGTTATGGGGCAATTATGATTTGAAGATTTGATTGACTTCTTCATTGGCTATATACTTCATGTATTGACTTCATTCATCTCAAATTTCAGGAGAATATACTGAAGTGCCATTATTAAGTCATTTAATGATTCCTGTAGCTCTATATGAATGTCGGATTTAAAAATTTATAATATCGGAAGTATATTACGTTATCTATAAGAATAGCATACATTTCAATTTCCATCGTTTGTATATTTTCAAATCATGAATATAAAACATTAATATTATAAATAATTGCTAAATGTCAAAAATTGTTAATATCAAATTGTTAATGTCAAGCTTGGTATAATTAATTTGATTTGTATTCTGACGTAGACAGTGCATGCTAAAATAAAATATATATTTTTAATGTTTAGAACTAAATATTTTCTTGAAAGATAATAGAAAGAATATACTTATTTATATGTATAGTTATGGACATATATTTTATTTATAAGCATTATTTGGCGATACAGAAAACAAAAATTCTTAAACATATTTATTATTTTTTGATATAATTAGAAAGTAATGGATAATTACTTTATAATCTCATAGTTGAGTTATTAAAATTATAAAATCATGCGGTAATAAATATTTATGTATTTGTCATAGTATAGGGGAATAACTCTAAATATAACATAGTAATTTCAAAGCAAGAATGGCAACACTAAGCATCTATAAACACAAAGTATACATATATATTATGTGCCGTAAGAATTATTTAAATAAATAAAATTGCAAACTAAATTAAATCATACGCGAGTCCAAACCAAATCAACGCTCATACCGAAAATTTATTTCTGAAATCAAAGGTAAAAAGAATTTCGATGAAGTTCCTAACCAGTAGTTTCGGAACAATATTTACAGAAATAATTTCTAATATTTCTAGTGAAAGCACAGAAAAAAAAGGGGGGGAGGAAGGAAGAAATCAAATCAGGAGTTCAAACTCCAGAAAAACCTCGTATGAAAAAAAAGAAAGAAAATCAAAAAAATTCAGTCAATAAAAAAGTGAAAAAAATTGCCCCGAAGAAGATGGCAAACCTGAAACTTCATATTGCCTATGCCATCCAATCGTTATACGCAACCGGGCGTTCTATTTACTTCTGTAGTACGGTTCGTTAGGATATTCGAAGGAACGTGTGCATACAGAACCGTAAAGATTTGGCAAAGATGGCGGCCACCTGAACGCGTAAGATCGTTTGGTATGCAAGCTAAGGCAGACAACAAAATAAAGCTTCTGGAAAAAAATATAAAAAAATGGCGGAGTTGGCAGTTTTATTTTACAATGACGAATGACAGAAATGGAAGAATCATGTGTAGCTTGATGACTGCGAGAGATAAGATTTTCGTTGTTTGATTTCAGCTTCACTGTGCTGCAGTGTGTTCTTTTCGGGTTCTTTGCTTCTGTTTTTATTTTCTTGTGGAAGGGATTTAGAATACTCTCTCTGTCTTGATTTTTATTTTTCTTACCTGTATAAATATATTTTTCTCAAGAGTATTTTTTTCTTGAGTCGTCTTAGAACAGTTCGTTTTTTCTTTTCTTTTTTTGTGTCTTTAGAAAAATGTAGTCCCCAGCTTTTATTTTGCACCTGAGCTACACATTTTTTCGAAATTCTCTTTTTTCTTCTGTTATGAGGGTGATTTGAGACAAAAATACAACTTTATACTTTCAAAACAACACAAATGTAAATATTTGAAATTCCGCAAAAGAGAGGTCGGCATTTATAAATTGAAAAAAGGGTAATGCATAATCATCATACTCAAATATTTTTTTTAAATTTACAGATTTCGAATCATTTTGTTAATTCAATATCCTTAAGTTATTTGGCGTTGAATTGTTATTTGAATATTATTTAAAATTTTGATTTTTGTATACATATTTTAATCATTTCTCAAAAAACGGAATCATGTTAATCTTCAAAAAATTTTCAAGGTTTTTAGAAAAAAAATGTTTAAAGCAATATCATGTAAAAAGAACACTATGCTGTAATTATACTAATTTCATCTTAACATAAATGGTTTATCCTCTCTATAGTGATGCCTCATTTAACTGATTTTCATCTATATTGTTTAAAGATATTCTAAAAAAAGATAACAATTACATTGTCTTTGTGCTACCATTAAACTTATAGATTCTTATTTCTTGTTCACTATTCTGCGTAAACTTAAAAATCTTTGTTTCCGAAAAAACATACAAAATACCAAAATCTTGTAAGTTGAAAATCCCTCCTCAATAAAGTAATGAATTTTATCTAGAAGCCAAGCAGGCTTTTATTTCGAGGTTTTATTTTTATATTTCATCACTTATTAAAATCAAGCCCAATCCAAGAATTTCTGGTGAATTCAGACACATCTCGTAGATTTGGAACGAATTAGATAAATAAATTAGAGTAATGTTGGTATTTCAATAAAATGTATTTAAAAAAATGGATTAAGCATAGTTATCACATAGAACATAAGAATTTTACAACTCATACAGTGTCTAAAATTGATGATCAGAAATTTGATTATAGTTTTACCGTACTTAGAGACGAATGTTAAACTGTTACGCGAAAAACAGTACAAAAAATATATCACAAATGTTAAAAGATCAAATGTCAAGTTAACAACTAAATGTGGTTACAATCAAATAGTTGTAAGAAATTTTAGATGGTCATCTATTAAATAATACAACTAATACAACTGTTACTAATGTTTTAAAATTTAATATTCTATAAGAATCTTTAAATTAAATGAAGTAAGTGAAACATATTGTTACTTTGTTTGAATTTTAGGTAAAGAATTAAAATCAAAGAAAGTATCCAAAGCACTCTATAGAACTCTATAGCCCAATATACAGGATACAGATAGGAAAATGTAAGTATTTTATTAAAATTTGCATTTCTAACTGTAAGGTGTCTAAATTTTAATACATAAGATACTTCTACGAAAAAAAAAACATAGCTCAGAATTGCGAGAAAAAATGAAATGACAGTTTTTCTTCCACTAAAAGGCTCTGTCCATAAAAGCAGTTGGTCAAATTGTATATCACGAGTCATAACAGTGCCTTGGGAGCGAATATGAAATATTACAATAACATATTTTTTAAAACTATGTGTTTGCATTCTATTGAAGTCTGAATGTCACATTTTAGTAAAGAAATGGAAAGTTATGTTATTTTCCGCCCAGATAGCAGCAATTATCATATATTGTCTGCTTTTTCCTTAGAAAAATATTATTTGTCAAAGTTTATTTAATAATTGTGATTGAATAAAAAATAAAACATAATAAAAGTTAATAATTATAATCTAAATATAATTAAATCATCACTTAAATAGTAGCTAACAATATTTTTATTTCTTTTATAGAGAATTTCAATATGTTTACCATAATTGAAAAGAAATCACATTTTTATTTTATTTGATACAGGTTACTGAAAGGCTCAATCTCGTATAATGTAACCATTATTTTATTTGCATGGGAAGAAGTTTCAGAAAAATAATTAGGAAGTTTCAGATAAATAATTAAGAAAGGATAGGTCTTCCTTTCCATTAATTGATTACCAATTAAAAAATCCTTATATTTCTAGATTTTTATTTTCAAACAAATGAAAAGGATAATTGCTTTCTCAAATATTTGTTTCATTTTACCTTATATTTTATTTTGTTTAGTAATTTATTTCATTCTTGTAGCTTATTTTAATTCCATTAAACTATTTCTACTTATTCATTTACTGAATACTAAATATTTAATTACTAATTTATTTTTACTGAACGTTTGATTTTGATTAGCAATTTTTTAAACTAATTTTTTTTTAATTTTAAGTGTATTTTTTTTATGTGGTTTCGCATTTTCAGATCCAAATAAGTATTGTACAATCAACGAGTCAAGTAGAGTGTGCCCTATTCTACAAGTTTTTGCGATTTTGGAGTATTAAATTAGAAACTAAGGAAGAAATTAGACTTAAATCTAAATTAAGGAGGAACTGTGTCTTGTGAATTTTAAGCTACACTTTCCACATTTGTGCTTTGCTTCTACTTTTATCAGGAGAATTCATAACTGTCAGTTTGAATGCAAGAGCAACTTGATGAGAAAGCATGCTCACTAAGTGACTTTTACATTCAGACTGACTATATTGCTCCTGCACCAAAATATATTTCATCACTTTTAAATAATGAAAGATAAATCTTATAGATGGAAAAAAATCAATGGGCATATCATAATTTTTTTTATTCATTTACTCCAAACAATTTTTAACTTTACGCGCATAAGCACAGAAATGTCTATATAAATGTGATTTGTAGCATACATAAATGCATATATACCTGTATATCACTGTTGATACCACATTCAAAAGTAAAATAATATACTAAAAATCACCTACAGGAATTATTCATCTAATGAGCATTCAGCTGATTTTGATTAATTGATATAATTAATTTTTGTTTTCAGATTAATATTTTAATAAAAACAATAATGATTAATGGAATAGTGTTAACTAAAGTAACATAAAATGAAAAAAAATTACTGATGAAAATGACAAAATTAAACTGCAGAAAATACAAACTATTTGCCTTTATTTTACAATCATGCACATGCGTTGTGACATAACTTATCTAAATTATTGGTAAAATTTCAAAAAAGTAATTTTAAAAATTTATTCTATACTATAGTAAAAATAAAATAGGTAAAAAAATAATGAGTACAAGTTTGAATTTTTTTGAGCTATAAATTGCCATATTTGCCATTAATTTTAATACATATAAGCTCTAAGAATGGTGAAAATATTGTGATCTTGCACCATTTAATCTAACCTCAAGTAATCTTGATACTCTTATATAAGCCTAAATGTAATAAAGTATAATTTTAAGAGAAAATAGAGAAATAATTCGAGAAAATAAGTAAATAAATAAACATTAAGATTAAGTCTATTATTCGAAAATATTTGCTGCAAAAATTCAGCTTTATGTACTCGATACTAGTTTATTTATTTATTTTATCTAAAAATTGCGGTAAACACTCATTTTCAGGAAAACATTTCAAGAAAAATAATATAGTTGCAAAACATTTTCAGCATACAGTAGACGGAAAGTAGTTTCAGATAACTGAACATATTTATCCTCTTTTTTGTGCTCAAAATGTATCATTTTCGTATAAAGCTTAACAAGCATTCCCTGCGTTGTTTACGTCATTTCTCCAGGAAATTTATATTTAAGCTTTCAGTACTTCGATATTTGAGTAGGATGGAGTTAGGGAAGAGAAGGAAAAAAAAAGAACCTGAATATCAGCCAAAAATCGATTTATGTGTTTTTAATGTTTCTGAAATATTATTCAAGTGAAGAAAATGTTAAGTCCCTGTCGGTCGTTATTCAGATATCGGAAGGCATAGGATTTGCCCAGAATTTCTTCGAATATTCCAGTATATTTTTCAAAAGGGAGAAATAAAACGAGGAAGGAGTAACGTTCTACATAAGATCATTTTTAACGGCCATCAGATATTTCAAATGTGGTCGAGTCGCGAGTGTGGTTCTTCCCAAACTATTTTTCAGTATATTTGATTTCGGTGGATACGCCTCCCAGTGCTCGCAGTGGATGCTTTACTCAGCGGAATATTTATTTACGCTCTGAGAGTTCCGAGCGCAGATAAATAGTATATTTTTATTTGAGGAAAGTGTTTTTGTTTTCGCTGCGACTCAGACAGTTGCATTATTAATATTTGAAATATCTATATATTTTCATATACGTACTTGATAAAAAATATTGTCTACTGAGTAATGTTAAGAATTTTTTGAAAATAAATTAGATAAAAGTATTTTAAAATCATTTCTTTAATTAATTTTTTTTTACTTTTTCTTTCTTCTTCAAATGTATTTTCCTGTTGTTGTTGCTTATGGTACTTATCATAGCCAAGCCCGCAGACTAAATCAGTGGTTTTAAGCAGAGTTTTAATGTCTCTTGACCGCCATCTTGAGCCATGAGTACGTCTTAGCTATTCATGCTTTGCAAACCCTTTTCGCGGGGTGGACTTCATTCATGCATCGCAATTTAGACCGGAAGCAGAGAATAACCACTTCTAATCCAGTACCCTCAGTAGCATCGTCTCGACTTAGAGGACTTTGTGGCTCATACAGATTCATACGTGTACCATCCGCTATGTACTCGGAGAGTCTTCGTCCGGCGAGGCTCGAAATCACAGAGCAAGGAACGCGAGTCCATCGCAGTACCAATCAGGCTATCCCGGCCAATTTCTTCGTCTTGTTATTGAAATATTTTTTTACTACACAATTTAAGTATTAAATTTAGCTTTCAATGACGAGCGTTTTTTTTTATTTAACAAATTTAATAAAAATAATCGAATGCAAATTTTTAAGAAAAAAAAAATTCTTTTAAATTAAGTATGCTTTTTTTTTCAAATACTTATTTTTCACGTTTTGATCTCACGAAGTTGGATTTAATGAGTACGATTTTGCATGTATCTGTTATCTTAAACGATTTTCGTAATTTCTACAAAACTAGAATTTCAGTCACATTGTACATAGCTTCAATGAAAGTTACTTTAGTGTAAATAGAGTCAAAGAAATCACATATATATATAATCAATGCAACTGGCAGCAAACTATTTCAGATTCATAAGCAAAAAATTCTATGAACTTACCAAAAAATAGAACACGAAAAACATAGATAATTTTCCAGCACCAGTCGACAGTGTATTCATCCACGACCATGAAAGAATATGGTTGATCAACGAGATGACAAAGAAATTATCCAAAATCAAAACCAGAAATCTAATGAAGTTTCCGCAAGATAACGAAAATCTGATTTCCTAAGGCCCAAGCTCAGAAAAACTTTTGTCTCCCTCCTCAATCAAGTCCTTCACCAAAATTTTTTAACTTCAACAAAATTCTTGTACTCCTAATCCCAAATAAACAATCTGTATTTTTTCATTATCGCGTTGTGTGCAATTGTTGTGCTGTAATTTTGTATGCTGTATGTGAACTTAAAAAATGTTTGTCTTAATAAATATTTCCACGTTTACCCATGCAATTGACAGGGAATCCAGGAAATTTCAAGATCGGCAATATTCAATGTCGAAAAGAAAGGAAGTGGAAGCAGTGGTACGGAAAACAGTAAGCAACTCTATCGCACAATAAGTTAAACAACTTGTTAAAAAATGAAAAAGAAACCTTTCAATAAGGCAAGAGATTGATTCAAACAAAGAAATAAGGGGACACTTTTCAGTAATTTAAAAATATGTCCTTACTTTAAACTTCTTAAGTCAAGTCAAATAAGGAAGCAAATTCATTCCACGATCTTTTTAATAAAAACGGCAAATTGCATGCACTTGCTTGTTAAACTTTAATATAAAACATTTCAACTAGCCTTCCAGTTATTTTCTGTCTTTCTTAATTATAGCAATACCTAAATACGTTTTATTTATACAATTTTTCTTAATTTGAATTATATATAACATTCTTTTTTCTGTAGAAAATACGTGGCATTTTTTTTTCACTTTATATGCAATATGTTACTAACATTATCCAGGCGATCGACTTCTATATATTAAGATGAGCAATTAACCGTTAGAAATGACATAGTATTAAAGCATGTCGACGAAACTTTAATAATAAATGCAAGTATTTTAATAAAATTATCAATATTAGATGCATTTAAATATGTATATATTTCTATAGCTTATAGATTATTATTATAGATTTCTATTTAGTTTAGTTTGATTCATGATATTTCTTGAAATGGATATATGAATTAATCACAAGTTCCTTGTAACATTATTTCAAAAAAATACTTTTATCTCGCCTTTTTGATTTATTTTTTGAGAGAAGCTGCAATTATCTTTAAAAATATTTCGATTTCAAATCAAAACCAAAACTGAGTACTATTTCTAATTTTATCATTTATACTTATTTAAAATGTATAATGAGTAATACGTACCCATAATCAATCAGTAATTATCATGTTAGCTAATTGGCTACGTCTTTATAGTTAAATGCCATCATAAATTTTATTTACTGACATAAAACAATGAACATCATTTGCATTTGAAATAAAGTAAAAAGTTAAAGTTAATTTATATAATATTACTTTGTAGTTGAACAGGAGAAATCTGATATACTTTAAAGAATAGCTGTAATAAATTTCAATCTTACTTTACATCACACATTAAAAATTGAAGTTATATCAAGAGAAATGAATTATCAATTAAACAAATGTTAATAAAAATAAAATGCATGTATATATATTTAAAGTTTTATTTAATATTTGAAGAGATAAAGATGAGAAATCTTTAAATTTTGCATTTAAATTTTTAGAAATGATTCAACTTTCTTTATAATTGATAATGAAAGTAGCAACTTCCATAAGTCGATGACTCAGATTTTACTTTAGATGGAACAGAATAAATTGTAAAATAATTTTTTTTTCTTGTTCATAGAATCTGTAAACAAGCCAGTACACTGTAAATGATAAAGTAAAGCATGTATAAAGAATACATATAGCTACGACATAAAGAATGTATTTGTAGTGAGATATATATATATATATGAATTTTGTTAAAAACATTCCAAGCGATTTCAAATATCAATAGTGTTAGTTTTCTCTAGTAAGGAATTTTTTACGATAAAAGAACGTGAGTTCTTGAAATGGCCTGTAAGTTTCTTGATGTGTGATTTATGTGCTAAGAAATGATTTAAAATATGAATAAACTACCAGCACAGGAATTTCTTGGAGTATGCTTGGAGTATTTCTTGTTATTATATATTACTTTATTTTGATGGCGCAAAAACTTAGTACTCTTTTAGGAGAATAACACAACGAAAAATGTATATGCGTTCAAAATAAAAGTTTATTTTGGTATGAAAGTTTAAATCGGATGAATTATTCTCCTAATAGTTTATATTTTTTATAGAAATAAAAAAAAATACTGGACGCATTTGGAATTTAAAATTGTCCAATTTCTTATTCAATTATCTAAATGCTATAATCGTATTGACAGCATATTGTTCTGCAAATTAGCCACTATTGTAAAAATAATTTTTTTTATATATGGATATAAATAGTCTCTATAAATTTTTACAGGCTGAATGCAGATTCACTTCTTGCTACTTTTATGCATATTTTGTTTTGTAATGATTTAGTTTGAAAATAAAGGTAATTAAAGTAGAATGAAAAGATTATATATGAAATATATAATCTTTTCTGAATCTTGGGCAATATAACTGAGGCTGAATCTATGAAAAGAGGCAAAATAATATTGTCCATTTCTGAATAATCTGAATAATCTTCATGTAAAAATAAAATGCAGCAGTTATAAGACTGAATAATAACGATAAAAATAAAAAAAATGTTTTTATAATTAATTATTGATATATATGTAATTGCAACATTATAAATTTAAGAGAATAAAAACGATCGTGTCAATATTATAAATGATCATTATAAAACTCACTTTAATTGTATCCCATGTTACTTTGGGAAATCGATCAAATAAAATACTCTATTAATCTCATTGTACCCCAGAGGAATTTTTTTTGCACATTATTCACATTTATTCTGAATTGGTACTTTAAATTTTTATTCTTCTGCTATCATGCACAATCGTGAACTTTTCGAGTGTACAACCATAAAAATTTCACTGTGCTTTATTGTCTTGTTTTATAAATGGGAAATTCTGACTTCTCAATGGTACTGCAACTGAAAGAGTTGATTATTTTTTCTGGTATGCTGGTATTAATAATAACCTTCAATAGTCTACAATCGAATTATTATACTTGCGAATAAAGGTCACAACCGTTTATTTCTTGTAATGCTGAAACGTAGGTGGTACGCATTCATGCATTCATTAATCTGATCAACTTTGTCCATAACAATATTACATCGTTTAATATAAGTTAGTTATTCGGTAGACTCCTTTTCTTTTAGCACACAAGAATAATTTTTCATGTACTCATTGGAAGAAATTAAATTGGTAGCTGAACGAAAGAGTCTTCATAGAATTAATGTACATAATTTACAGTACATAAATGCTGATCTATCATTTGATAAAAAATTAACACAGATTAATTTTGTTTCATGAAAAGTGATTTTCTTTCTTACAATGACAGTTTTTTCTGTGCTAAAAAACAAGTGATTATTTGTTTCCGCTTCAGTTAAAATTCATATTAGGAGAAATTATTAGTTTGCAAAAGAAAAGAAAAAAGACTAATTTCCACAATTAGTGATAAAATAAATTTAATGAATTACATCAAATGCATTTCTTTTTTAATTATTTTTTCTTACGTATTATTAGTAAACTGAGTATTTTTAACTTTGTCTGCAGAATTTTAGAAATTTTTGGTGTTTCCTTAATTTTTTGAAAAATTTTAAGTTACGCCCGATTTAAAATGTTTAATGAGATTATATTTATGTTTCTCTATTGTATATTTCTTTTTCCAAATCTAAATATAGAACGGAAATTTTATTTTTTAAATGAATTCTCAATTCGATATTAACCAGTCGTTATTATAAGTCTGAAAAGATTTTAATAAAGAGAAAAAGGAAATTTTTCTAATTTTTTAAAAGATAGTGAAGTAGTTCAACACAATAAAAAAGAAAAGCAATTCGGCATAGTACGAAAGTAAAATTACAAAATACAATTCAGTAGGGTTTTTTTAGGTAAGTATGAACAAATCTCAATCATCACTTAAACACTATTTATCATTTTATGAACCTGGCTATGAAACATATTTATTATTTGTATTTATGTGGTATACATTTTATGTAATTTTTCATGCTATTTACTTGAAGGCTTTCATTAGTACAGTCATGTCTTCTGAAGCCTTAAGTTCTCTCCAGATTAGTTACTGGATAAGGGAAGGAAAGGTTTGGAAATTGAAATATTAAATATTTATGTTTCAATAAAAAATATTTTAATCTGTGAGAAAGTATTTAAATTAAAAAGCTGTAAGCATATAAAGGCCCTGTAAAATGTATTTTCGAATGACACGATTGCTTAACGAATCCTGGAGAAAATCTTAAATAAGTGAAAATTTGGGAAATTATTTTTTGAGGTTATTCCACATAAGAAATAATTGACTGTAAATCTTTAGGTATTCCGCATAAAAGCATGTTATACAGAAAAGAAATATGTCAAAATAAAATTCAGATCAATATCATGGTTCTTTATTTAATAATTAGGCTTGGAAAAGAAAAGCATGATTTTTAGAAAATGTCTTTGCGAATTTTTCTACAATCATAAGTTAAGAATAACATTTTAAAAATCTCTTTTGTGAATAAACCAATTTCTAAGTTACAATTCCAAAATTCCGAAGTTGTGAATACATAAAAAACACTCATAAAATGCCTTTTTTGAAAGTGTTATTTTGGAATTTCAATTAATGTCATGACAGCCAATTTTGAAGAAAAGAAAATTGCCAAAATTAAGTTTGAAAAGAGAAAGAAAAATTCCATATTATGATACTCTATTCTCGAAAAAGAATATATTAGCCTTCCTGAGTGTATCGATAGTCCGAAAATGTATTTAGTCTTTATAAATAAGACAAACGGTAAAATTAATTTTTATTCCTTTTTTTTAGAAATAAACCATTATGATATTATTGAAACCATACTTTAATACCATATTTACCTTTATTTATGGTCGTATATATATCTGAATTTATTGAAACAGTTTTACTTATTCCAATAGAAAACTTTTCAATGCTTATTATTTATTTTAATTTAAAAGAAAAGTTGTTGAATCCCAAGCTTACTAATCATAACAGAACAATTATGATGACTAACCTCCTTCCTCAATAATACCCTCCCTATTCCAGAAAAAAAAAAGTCATATTAGCCTTATATGATACTGCTTCTTTCATTTATGATCCTTCCCTGCACACACAAACAAAACGGACAACACGTAATAATATTGCTAACAAAAACAATTCTCCACACAATAGACCCAGAAAAGACCACCACACCTAGCGATGATGAGAATTCACAATTTCCCGTCCGGGGTGCACGTCGGAAAAGATCCACCCTCTTTTCCCTGCCCCTCATCCTTCAGAACATTTCGGTACCCAAGCCCCTAATCTAATGTTTACGCTTGCCTGTCTCTGCTGCTCTGATTGTCCCCATGCCAGGCTAGCTGCTTCATCATCGCCACAGACGGCCTTTACGACGAGGCTTGGCTCCGTTATTTGTTAGACGATTTACTTCTTTTTTTTTCTGCTTCCATCCTCGGCCGTCCTGGATTATCTCCGCATTTACACTCGGCTGAGAATGTTTGTCCTTACATTCTTCTCACTCTGATGCAAGTGTTTGCGGTGACACAGGAATGAAAGCTGCTTTTTGAGAAGGAGAATGCTGTCATGTAGTTCCAATGGGCAATGTCGATATAAAAATTATGTCTCTGATAAGGAAAAATATTTCTTTTTTTATTTTATTTCATTTTGAATAAACAACATTTATTCGGGCACTTATGAGAGAAGATTGCATTTCAATTACTATTTGTCATTAGAATGCTGTATTTCAGAGTAAATGAAAAAAGAAATAAAGCTAATTTTTGACATTCTTATCTCTGCTAAAATATTAATGTCCTAATAATAATAATAATAATTATATATATATATGTACATATAATGTAAACACAATATTTTTGCACAGTTTCGTGATCGAAGAGATGATGACACTTTGAATTTTCAAACTTCTCTTTAATTCCCTCCCAATTGAATGTAATGTTTCGAATTTGCATGAAAATTATATTTCATGCTAGTTAATTTAAATTCGTCATTAATTGCAAGAAAATTGGCATCAACTGTACTATTTATTGCAATTTATTTACATTTATTAAAATTGTTGTTTTATTTAAAGATATAGAATTATCATTGAAGAACTATTCTTCCTATTTTGCCTAAGACATAATATTTGTATTTTTGGAAAAAAAAGAAGAAAGAAACCGAAAATATTTGAATAGAAAAAGGGATTTTTTTCACTGATGAACACGGTCATAATTGAAATGTTAAAAATGTTCAGCATTTATACCAAAGACATAAATGTTTTTTTTTCACTTTTTAACTAAAGTAGTTATTTGAATTTATTTTTCCAGAATCGAGATATAAATTGTTATTACAATCTATCTTAATTCCAATGAAAATTACACAATCCGTTTCACAATTAGATGAATATTTCTTGTAAAACAATAATTATAGAATACTAATAACTGAAATAAATTAAAATAAATGCGAAATTCTTATAAATGCAAAATTTCTTTGGTAAAATTGTTTAGTTAATTTATGTTGTTTATATTGTTTAGCAGGTTAATTTATTTTGTCAAAATTTAAAACTTTTCTATAATTACCGAAATGGTCTCCATCGGGATGAAGATATATATCTATTCATGTTAATAATTATAATTACACATTAACAATTTTATGTTAATAATTATGTATATATACTAATGTTTCTTAAGATATACTTAAACTATTTTAAATTATATTTTATTTAGGAAATTTTGAAAACTGACCCTTTGGCTATAAAAATGTTATATTAAAATTACATTTGTTTTTAGTTTTTCATTTGGAAAAATTATAAAATTATAAGAAAAAAGAAAATATCTGAAACTCATCTTCTTGCCTGCTGCTTTCAATCTGTTCCAATACTTCTTTAAGTTTTACTGTTTTTGTTGTGATATTTTATAGCGAATTATAAAAGTTAAGGAAAAGGATGATCTTCTTTACCAATCTGTATACTCTGTTCAGCTTATTGAATTATTCTTTAAATTATAGTTAATATATTTTTTTCTTGAATTACTAAGAATAAATATTATCATCATATCCATATTTAAATTATTTTAAAATATTCTTCCAATTATTAAAAAAATAATAAATTATTTTCACTTCTGCAACTTAGTATATAACTTTACTCATACTAATACATTGGAATTTAGACTTTTATTCTACAATTTTATTCAAAATATTTATAACCTAGATATTATCTCATCTTAAAAAAATGCAAGTTCATGAGTTTTCTTTCTCATACTTAAAATATTAATTAATTGTTTTCATAATTTTAAAAAAGACAGTTGCATTAATTTTGTAATTTTTTAACTTTTAATTTTTTTTTAATACTGTCTAATTTTCTAGAAAATAATTGCAAAAAGTAAGAAACATTTATGAGCAAATATGTTTGCGCTATATAAATTGACAATATTTGACAAATTTTGAGCTAAGGATTAATCTAGACAATTCTCAAGATTTCGAAATATTCAAACATATTTTATTCTCAGATTATAATACTTTACATATCTTTGCAAACATTTAGTTTAAATTTACTTTTCAGTACTGTAAGAATTTACAAGAATTCAATCTAATCTTTAATATAGTTTGAAAGTTTATTGTATGAGTCGTATGATTATTCTAAAGAATCCTTAAGTAGTTGCACACTTTCCCATTTGTCATTTCATTTCTCTTGGGGTATGTTTAAGCTTTAAATGATAAGCCACTGTTGGGACTCCAATGCATGTTAAACTTGAGAATAAAATTTGTCTAATTAATCTTAGTTTAGGAATCAAAAGATGGATAGAATTTCGCAAGATTCAGCTAATTTTTATATGCTACTTCCGAATGATTCTGCTTATATTATGATACATTTCAAAACCTATTAAAGTCTAATAAAAATATTTTAATAATTTCGGTGGTAAATAAAAGTATTTTCCTTTCTTAAGTACGTATTTGTTTTATCATTTATCATTAAATTATATAATATTTATTATCTAATATTAACAAGAATATTTTACTGCTAAAATTGTAGTCTACTAAGCATTAAAATGTAGACAACCGGTTAATGATTTTAAAAAAATTATGACCCATTTATAATAAAATTAGCAATTAATATCTAATACAAGGCTTAATGTTAAAATACAAATGCTCAATGCTTGTATACAAAGTGACTCCCCTAATCATGGCTCAAAAATCAATTTCTAAATCAGTAATAATGGAATCAAACATTAATTTCTTAAAAATTTGAGTTGTTTGAGTCAATAAATAGAGAGCAAGAACAGTTGCTAATTATAAGTTTTATATAGTTATATGTTCTTTTAATCACATACAGTAAAATATTTTTTACAAACTAACATTTTAAACATGAAGAATTTCAGACATCCGCACCTTAAACTGAATGATTTGTGAAGCTTCATGCTTCTTCACCATTAATTATTACCTCAAATATTATCATATAATTATTTTCGTTATTTAACCATTGTCATTTTTTAGACCAATCGACCCCTGCTTCGATAAGATACTGTAGGTTAATTATTGTGTTTTGCTGCATTGTTTAGAGCTTCATAATTCAACCAGAGTTAGCAAATTTAGAAAAAGGTTAAGTAGATTTTTTTTTTGCTTAAAAGTTAAGTGTGAGAGAAATATTTTACTAAATTTTACAAAGTTAATCCGAGAATGGTAAAATAATAAATAATTTTTATAGTTCTTTAAAATGTTTTTGCAACCATTAGAAATAATTGAATTGTGTTATTCGATCTTAATTGGATGCAATGATTCCCCATATTCCTATTTCGGAAACTTTGTTTGCAATTTCATTTTTATCATCTGTTGATGTTGGGGCACTTTTTTTATTTGCTTGTAAGAAAGTAAACGACTCTTATCTTGGCTCTTCATGTGGTTGTATATTATGGCCCAGAATGCTTAGAATGGTTTTCCTTTTCTGCTTTTTTACTTAGATTATATTTTCATGTCAGCTAAGAAGAAATATTCTTTTTGTTCAGGGAATCCAGCTAATGAAATTGTAGCATAGGTTAAAGAACAATAAATTAATGGTATAACTACCCCATTAAGAGAGATCACATGTTTATTTTAAAGAGATCATTTTAAAGAGATCATTTTAAAGCAGTCTTTACATTTTTGCTTCATCGAATTCATTGTTATTTTTTAGCACTAGCATTAGGATCAAGAAAGCAAACATAATTAATTATCTATTAAATCTTTACAAAGCAATTTTTAGCAAACACATTCATATACAGAAAACAATTAATGACTGCATTTGGATTTTTGTCGAAAATATTTTTAATGTTTCATTATAGCAGAAATCAAAATTAATAAGAAGATCCTTTAATACGCACTTTCTTAGTCCTTTTTCATTTTCGGCAATTTAATAAATATTTAAGTAATAATTTTTTGTTTGGATACCCAATTAGAAAAGATAATTTTCTAGGTCCTTGCACAAGTTGCTTCAATTATAATAAGTAAAATAATAGAGTACGAAATTAAAGCATTAGTATATAGTAAAGAATACGAATACTTGCTTTTCAATTTTGAAATTGGATAGTTTAAATTTAAATGCTTATGTTCAGTATTGCACATAATGACTTTCCATCATTTTTTTAAGACTCCAGAGGCTCTTTTAAACTCTAAATTTAATAAAAAATACAATATAAAAGTACGTTTTTTAATAAAATGAAATATTCCTCTTAGATATAAAATAAATTCTTCGAATTAAGGAAATGGCCTGTTTTTCACCTTAATATATAAAAAGCTGAAATTTTAGTTTATATTGCACAATATGCAACGGATAAAACAAATTATATTTATCTATGTAATCATTTTTAAAGCAATGAAACTTAAGATTTAGATTACTATTTTCTCTCAATTTTTAAACCCGAAAGTTTAATTTACATTGCACAATATGCAACGGATAAAATAAATCATATTTATATATGAAATCATTTTTAAAGTAACGAAACTTAAGATTGAGATTCCTATTTTGTCTCAATTTTTAAACTCGAAAGCGTTTTTAATATTAAAAACGATTTCCCACCGGTGAAATATCCGTGTGCGTGATATTTTTGCATGTTTGGATGCTCATCTCAAATATTTAAATCAATAAAATTCCTCTCAGGTATTTTTTCCATGGCAACGTAAAATTCAACTGGACCATTTAATCTAACTCAGCTAAACTAAAAGCAAAAGTATCAGGATTTTTAGTGCGGGTTACATTTTATCAAGTAAGCAAATGAGAACAAAGTAACAAATTAAAAACCTTTTAACTAATACATTATTACATTATTCTTTAAAAAATTTGAGATTTTTACTTTTCTGTGGAATATAGCGAAATATGTTTAAAGATTTATTTTCTTAAAAATACAAAAGCATATTTCTTTTCTTTGTTGTTGATATTTGAGGTTCAGAAATTTAAGATTCCATGGAAGATTTATTCCATGGAAAAATAAAGGAGACACATTAATATAAATTATGTAATCAAAAGACATATTTCTCTTCCTCCTCTAAAATATATTGACTACCTCTTTATGGTTCATATAATGAAAGATGCACACTATTTTTTCAGTCTTTATCAACATCTTGTAAATTCCAGATTTAAATTAGACTGCATGATATATTTATTTCATTTAACAATGAGAGTAATGAAATACTGTTTATAGTTTTATTTTAGTAGATTCGATTGTGTTGTATTCTGTCTATTTACCTGTTTGAAAATGTAAATAGAATGTTTATTTTTCATGCAGATTTCCTACAATGATCATAATTTTTTAGAATATTATTTATTAATAGTCAAAATAAAATATTATAACAATTCACTTTTTCAAATCATACAATTTTGTTCTCTTTTTTTTCCATAACTTAGCTTCAGAATTCGCACAATGATCATTCAATTATAGTTTTATTGCAGTAGGCTCGAGTGCGTTGAATTATGTCTATTTACCTGCATAAAGATTTAAAAATAGAATATCCGTTTTTAAGGCACATTATCTACAACTTTATGAAATTTTTCAGAGTATTTATAACCTTTCATATTTTTATATAATACAATTTTGTACGTTTTTTTTACTTAGCTACGGTATCCGCACAATGATATTTAAACAAACAATTAACAATGTTTTTTCTTCAATTTTATGTGCTTGCATGGATGCAAATTTTATTTTATTTCTGACAAAATTGTCATAACCTCTGTAAGACATTAAAAAATTCTTTTTTACTTCAAAAAAATTATTTATCGAATCAAACCAACTTCTTTGTAAAAAAAAATAATAATAAACATTTTCTACTTTTTTTTTTCCTGACAGCGCTTGGTTTCATTTATCTCAATAATTTTTATTCACGCAGGTGTCAAAAGTTAACACCGTTGTCTGAAACGAAGCTTGAAGGAAAAGGGCAATAAATTTGGGATCCCAAAATAAACCGCATCGCATCTTTACGATACGTCATACATAATGCAATAGATACAAAATTCTTTTCATATATTTGCATGCGATTCAGTAAGCAACTGAAACCATCAGGAGAGTCATCCATGAGATAAGAAAGAGAAAAGTAGAAAAAACTGAATACCCTACCATACCAACCTGATTTATATTAGGGGGATAAACACAATTGTCGTCATAAATAAATCCCATCTTACGCTGTTTCCAGGGAACAGACCAGGATTGGTGGTAACCTACTTTGTTTAATAATGCAATAAAATCTTCTGAAAAGCAGGGATCACCCCAACGGAGGGAAAAAGGGAGAAGCATAAAAATCACTCACGAAACAAATACTACAGATCAAAAGACAAGAAATTGCTTTATTTCTACAATCTGCTTGTTTGAGTCACGAAAAGACTGCAGTACGTATCAATATATCTCGATGTCCAATGTAGGACACGAACGAAAAATAAGGAAAAAACCAGTTTTCAGGGAAAATTTTCTTCAAATTTTCGCTGTGATATCCCGTTGTGAAGTGTGATTACAAGTTCTCAGTTTTATTTATATTGCTTGACTGTTTCCACTCGAGGGAGGGTGTAGAATGTGCGTGTGAGGATGTACGAATAGAAGAGAAAAGACGATAAAATAACTTAGAAGCAGTTGAAAGTTTTTGAAAGGGAAGGGCGATTTATTTTGTATCAAGGTGAGTTTCGCACGATGAATGATTTATTATTATTCTTGCCAGAAAACGGTACCTTCGCGATTACATTTTTGGGTCAGCTTGTCACAGGGCTTATCTCATTTTGAGCTGTGATATTTAAAACAACAACATTAATATATCTTTAAAAAGAAGTTCGATAGGAATTGTAAATAAAATGCAATAGAACTATAATAGATTTGGATAAATTCTGAAGATACATTTTATTTATTAAAAAAAATTGTTATAAAATGACAAATAATTACATGCAAAATATATATGCGAATTCATTTAGAAAGAAAAAGAATAACTACAATTAAATGCTAAGTTAATGTTGCAGAAAATTAATAATTTTGATAAATGAATATTTTTGATTCACTAAGGAGAAAAGCTGTGAATTAATATTTAACCGAACAAAATTAATCTTCAAATATAAAATAACTTTATAAAATAAGTAAAATTTGGAAGAATAAATAATTATTTATTTCAAAAATATAATTAGAGTGAAATATAGTATAACTAAATGAAAGTGTATAGCATGGGCAATGGAACAGGCCTCAAAATAAGATGATTGATATTGATATACAGCAAGGAAATTATTATTGTACCAAATGCAGAGAAAAGTAAAATAAGAAGTCCGATGTTAAAATAAGGAAGAATTAGAAACTAATATTGTAGAATGCATAATTATTTAGAAGATTAAAATAAAGTCTTCAATGATTGGAAGAACCAATGTTTAGTGTATGTATAAAGTAAAAAGAAAAATATGAGAAATTATCACTGAAAATTAATAATAAATTTACTGAAAATAGAAATATTAAACACACAAGAATATATCATATTCAGCATTAAAAATAATTATTCTTATACATATTCTTATAAAAATCTGACAAGTATTTATAAGAATAGTTCAATAAATAATAAATTTAGCCAATTAAGGCCTTTTTAATAATTTCATTGTTTCTTTTTGCCATATATATATATATATATATATATATATATATAAACTATTTGGCGTTCTTCAATTTGCTGTCAAGCAATTTATATGAATTCTAATATGCAATTATATAAAATATTGGTTTTACAAAACATTCCTAGTCTAAGTATAAATTTTTATATCTGGTAATTTAGAACATAACTGATTCTAAACAGCATGTATTAACACACAATTATATTTTTACTTTTAACAATGATTTTGATCATTTATTAATTAGATTTCTAAAAAAATCTTACTTCTGTCTTCCACCAAACGTCTTACTTTAGTCTTCCACCAAGTGAACTATTATTTCTTAAAACTCTATAAAAGGTTGGTAATCGGTAATTAAATTGGGTAGGTTTTGTCCTTAATCCTATTCTCATACTTAAATGTAAGTGATCATTTATTTAAAAAAAATGACATGATATAATAAAATACATAACCAGAAAACTATTGATTCTATTTATTCATTCCTAGAACAGAACTTACTGTTTTAATCTAAGTAATTAATGCACAAAATCTTCAAAGGTGTGTTGACAGAATGAATAGTATGGAAAAGACGTCTTGTCGGATATTAAGGTAAATCCACAGAATAATAGCTTGCATAATGAACAAGGATGAGCTCGGATTCTCTACCACCGCATCTGAGTTATGTCTTCGAAGCCTATTACAGCTTACTTAAAGCCAAGCCGACACAGAAACTTACTCCGTGCCACATATAATGCTTAAACCTCCAGGAGAATCATTAGCTTTTGACCGCAACTTGCTAGTGTGAAGTCAACCATTAAATACTCAGTGACTTGCCCGCTCACTTGCGGGAGGGGGGGGGTATAAGTGACTCGCAAAACTAGAGTTGTGTCAAAAGGCACCAGCAGCTAGCAATTAAATGTGTAGTGAACATTTGTTATGATCAGTTAATTATTTATTCCTGGTAATTTTATTTCTGCAGATTACATGGAAGCAATTTGCTGATTGTAATTTTCGTCATGAAGTTCTGCTAATAACAAAAATATATATTTACTATCATCTTCTCAGGAGTAGTTTATATTGATCGCTTCATATATCGGATGCGTCTATGAATATTATCGCAAAAGTAATAGTAGCAATATAAATATTTAGAAAAGTAAATTGAGATAGTCTTTGTTTACTACATTGTGCATAAAGAAATCTATTAAAATCAAAATTATCAAGCAAATATATTGTATCATACATGGATAGAAGAGAAATTAAAAAGGACATTGTTTAATCACTTGATTTAAATTTTTATATTTCACATCCTCACTTCAGATAACGAGCTCACCCTATTCATAATTTACTTCTATACAATATATAATTATTTATAATCAAAATTTCAAGCATATACCGTCAATTTAAAAAAAAGGCCTACAATTATTTTTCCCATTACAGTACAAAAATTGTTTTCTAGTTTCTATATATATGAAAAAGACAATGAATCAAAATTTTTGGGCGTAAATTCAATATATAAATAAATAAAGATTAAACTATTATTATAATGTGTCCCTTATATTTAAATGATTTGTGATAAAACATATGATTTAAACCACTTAATTATCCATCAGAAGTTATAAGTAAAAAATAAATATAGTTTGCTCAGAAATTTAAACTGAAATCTTATCCACAAGTAACAAAAAACATAATGTGTAAAAAAATTAT
>JAPMOR010117728.1:83774-95003 GCA_026543865.1 Argiope aurantia
TGTGTGTGTGTGTGTGTGTGTGTGTGTGTGTGTGTGTGTGTCAGGAGATATATATCATTTCAAAAAATAATTTTTGTAGATTGGCTTCATCTCAATTGATGTCAAACAAAATATCAAAATCTTGAATTTTTAGAAAGAATGAAACAAATAAAATTTCCCCATTCAATTATTACAGATAACTATTCAATGCAAAATTTGGAATATCAAAGTAAAGTAAATGTTATAAAAAAGATATTTTGAAAACATGATAAAGTAATAGTGTAAAATTTCATATTTGCTTATTTAAGCAGGTGTTCTGGTTTTCTTATATTTATTTGATGATTTGAATAAAATTGCTTAAATATTTATTTGGAATAAAAATCCAGTAACGCATATAGCTGATAAAACTAGAATCAACATAGTTAAACAGAATTTGATATCAATAATTTTTATGTATTACTTATAAACTCGTATTAAAATATTTTTTTAGATTACCTTTTGGACAAAATTCAGTTTGTAAGAAGAATAAATAATTCATTAAACCTGAAGTGTTTCTATAATACAAGGTATAGATGTAAAATTTACTGGATGTACTTTTAAAAATACATCTGTCAAATCTAGACAGTTTTGTAGTAAAAAACAAATAAATTTCTGGTTACACTCTAAGTCCCTCTGCATGTAAAAACAGAGAAGACTTCTAAAATTCAATAAATATTTAATATTTTATCGGAAAAAGATTGTTAAATATTTTAAGAATCCCTTTTTATTTCTAAAATATTTCTGACTGCGTTTTTAAAATAAAACTGCTATCGAATACACTTTCTTTGTCTATTTTATCTCAATCTTTTCAGAAATAGCTTTTATTTTTATTTTGAAAACGTAATAGATATGAAATATTCATAAAATAATGCGATTCAATCGCTGCATTTCAATGTTCCCATCCCGAACATGAGATGTTTATAATATTATTTTAATATTAATGCTCCTGTTTGAGAAAATAGGCAAAATCGATTTACAATTCTAAGAGTCCATTTTCTTTGAATTATTTTAATACGAACAAATCGAAATAATGCTTTCATGATCACTAGACATTATATGCATTCCTTTTTTACTTAAGAGTTTATATGATTAGTGAATTTGGATAAATTTATTTGATCCTTTAGATAAAACTTCTATCTTATTTAAGAGTATAAATAAATTGTTTTGAGTTATCCGACTTCTTTGTGAGAATAGATGCTGTAAATTTGAGCTTCGATAACCTGACCTGATATTTCGCGTCCCAAAGTTCATCATTAAATGATATCGAAGTTTATGTTACAAGAGATTCGACTTTTTTTCTGGTGTCATTTAAGAACAAGTTCAAAGCAGTACATGAAACTGACACTGGATCTACTTTATATATTCCTGATACTCATTTGCGAAAATTTTTCGTTAGTACCATGTTACATTATGACTACGATGTGGTACAATATCACGAACTATATAACCATAAAGGTATACTGAAGTCGTATCCATCCATTTCCATTATGACATAGAAATATCTTTTTATCTCCACAAATATTAGAACACATTATTCTAACTGAATCTGAGAAATTTTGGATCTATTAATACGTGAATTCAAATTTAAACGTGTTACGATATGATAAAGGAAATAAGCTCAATTTAATTTTTATTTTATAAAATTCATCCAGTTATTAATTCCTTTTCTGAGTTGTTTTAATTCTCTAATTAATATCCGATTCTTCTTTAACTTTACTGATACTATGCACTCATATTATTACTTTGAAAAAAATTAAATTTTTTTTTACAAATAATCAAGTTACATATATATAGCAGCAGCATTTCCACTTCCCAATTATATAATAAATATACTATATACTACTTGTGAAATATTGCATGGCACGAATAAAATAACTTAAAATGCATGTAAGGATGTACTTCGGATATAGATGCGAATTTGATAAATTGTTACTTCTTGAGGAATAGATGTTGGTAAATAAGATATTTTTAATTTAACTAAATTTTAATTAAAATCTAGTTGAGATGATTCTTTTCTCCCATTTTTTTAACTTCTAACTAAAACATGTTAGAGCACTTAAAATTTTGAAAGAAACATCTTCTCAGAGGTAAGAATATGACTTTTTTCTCTTTTTAATAATAATAATAATACATACATACATACATACATATATATATATATATATATATGATATTTTACATAGTAATTTTGCATTTATGAGCACACTCATTACTAGGATATTAAACTAATACTTTATACGAATGATATGGTTGTTATATAATAAAGAACAAAATTTTAAAATTATTATAAATGCTGAGGAATTTAGTCTAAGTATCATGATATATAGACTATAGATATATGATATGTGAAATTTTTTTTTATTCATTAGATAATCTCAAATACTATACAGATATAATTTTTTTCTATTCAATTAAGGTTAATTGAGAATATGGTTTCCACATAGGATGTTTCATCGATTCAGCTTTTTGTATATAACAAACTTAAAGAATAATGACTCAATTATGACATTCTTGTTACCGAGCACTTCTGATGTAAAAAATGAAATAACTTTGTTATATGAAGGTTAAACGCCTATTTATACGAAATTTTATGAGCTCTCATAATTGTATACCAATTTATTCTTGTCTATATTGGATGATAAAATAAATAATATATCGCTGAATATAAATTATTTATACGCTTGCACAATCCCTTAGGAAATCCATAAGACTTGAGATACAACGTTTACCGGTGCCTACAATGAAAATAAGGATATACATTATGAATGGAATGTCAGAAATAAGTAAAACTTTTCTGTTACAGACAAAGCCCATATCGATAGAAGCTGACTCTTTCCTTTTGTTAGGATTTAATAATTAGTAATATTCTTTCCGTATGATAGTTTATAAATAAATTTATTTTTTTAAATACATTGCAAGACCCATACCTGTGTAAATTCCTTTTTATAATATATATTAAATAAAATGATTTCAAAAATCTCAATCATATTTTTTTTAGGTTAGTAGCAACTTCAAATGATTTAAGGTTTTTCTGCAAACATTTCGAAATTTTGTTTGTAATTCTGATATAACTAAACAATTTCTGTGAAGATAAAGAATAAATTATATTTCCGTTTTTTCCGACATCTTGAATGCAATATAAATGCACAAATTGACAAGACATTTTAGGGCAGATTTGACAATTGAAAATTTAATATCATTATGCCAAGATAATTTTGTTAATTTTAACTACTTTCTAAAATGTACCATTAAAAATATTTATGCTTTTAAATTGCTTAGTTCTATATACCTGCCACTCAAAAACATAGAATTATATTTTTCCTAAAAGCAAAATCATTACTGCATTGATAATTTATTTTTCCCTTTATTATAGATAGTTTAGTGGCAATGGTGATTCAAAGCTTTAAAAAGAGTGTAAATCATAATATATAATACTTTTTTGTATTTGAATTTATTACACTTTGTGTACTTTTTGTATTTTTGTATGTTCATCAATTAAATAATAAAATACTTTTTATCGTAATTCATAAATATTTATTCATTTGAAATGGTAGTAAATCATGTAATCTGTAAGCAGTATTTCAACATTTATTTTTGGATCCTAGTAGTTAATAAATAAAGTTATAAATCTCCAATATTTTTTTGTAAAATAATAATGTTTTCTTTAGAAAAAGCAATTTTTATATCAGAAAAAGATACTTACTGTGGCATTTAGCTCAATTGCATTTCTATAAAACTTGAATGCATTTTCTACAGCATGTAAACAGAAATAAAAATAATGTCTACAGGGAGTTTACGCTCATCGTGATCAGAGAGCTAATTTCTAATTCTTAGAAATAATCGTTAGTTACATTTGGAAAAAATTTTTATATGATGTGAAAAAATTATATTTTGCTTTGTTGAGTAAATATTTGGTTGAAACAATAGGAAACCTAGTTTCTTATACTTTACTTCGGTGCTATTGTACATTTTTGTCTAACAAATGTTTTGAAAATAATAATTAAAAAAATAGTCATACTTTCTTTTATCTAGCTTCAATATCGATATCAATGTGAATATTTTTAAAAAAATAAGAACTTATTTTATATGTAGTTAGATATTTTTAAAATAATTCATAAAATATATTTATGAGTACAGAAGTATTGATGGATTTGAAAAATTCCATTGCATGCGTTAAAAATAGATACTTTTCCACAAACTTTTCTAAACAAATAAGCTCTATAACAAAAGAAACATTAGGAATGAACCTAGAATTATTGTACGAGTCAAAGAAATTCGGTATAAAAAATGAAAATTGTCGGAAATATATATTTTTTCCCTCTGCTAAGTTTGTTTATTTTGAAGGAAAAAATGAGAGAACATTAAAAAACATTTTTAGAAAAAAAAAGTTTATGTGGTCTATAAAATTTTTATGCATTTTTATATTTTCCTATAATAGCCCTTGGTAGTCCAGCCAATATATTTTTTTTACATTAGCGTCTATATTTTCCTACAGTCACCAAAGCATTTTAACCTTTCCAGCCTATGTCTACTCTAAATAACCATAGCAAGAATCATGGTGATACTAGTTATACTTCAGATTCACAGAGAATTCAAAATAATATTTTACAAACTGCATTTAAGTCCAATTACTCATTTTAGCGTTCTAAAACTATTTTAAAAATAATATTTAAAATGACTAAAAATGCTTAAAAAGAATTTTAAGAAAATGGTTTTAAATGATTAAAAGAAAATGGTTAACGAAAGAGGTGTACCATGAAATTGACAGAAGCTATGATGAATGACCATATTGATATTGACTATAAATTAGAAAATAATAATAGTAATTTTGAATATAGTTATAAAGGGTTCTAAAAGAGATTTAGTTCCAGTGAAACCATGAGATATACACTTAAGAATTTCCATCGATGATGTAATAGAAGAAAATGAGAAAGGGGAAAAGCTTATAGATACGAAAACGAAACACCTATGTAAAAAATGATAAGACCTAAAGGTTTATGATAATAGACGATGTATTATTTGAAGAGCTAATCATAATCTTAATCAAAATTGAGTATATATAGTGACAATTTTATTTTACTAAACCATGAACTGCACACCATACAATACACGAAAAAATATTATCCATTATTCAGAAATCACATATAAATATCGGATTTTGGAAAACCTTCCAGTGGTTGTTATTTTTGCAGTTCTTTTTTGTATATTTAGAAAAAATTTCTACATTGAAATTTCAATTTTTTTGAAATAATTTTTTCTTCTTTTACAATACAATAATTTTCCAAATGTAACCCCTCGATAGAAAAAAAAAGAATTTTCATTGAAAAGAAACTGATTTTTTTTCATTTTTTTATGCTGCTATGCATGAATAGCACTATTAGCATTTAAATTATTATAATACAAGAAATTACTGAATGGAGATAATAAAAATTTCATTAAAAATAAATAAAGATAATGGATCAAGTGTAAAGATTGATATTGCTGTTTATTTATTTTCTAATTTAATTTACTGAATCTATCCTTTGGACATTATTTCGAAGCGTCTATTTCATTTTATACAAAAGAAATTCTTTTATATTATCGAAAATTTTTAATGAACTATTAATCTTGTGCCTATATGCATGCATGTTAAGTAACGAGTCAACAATATTCCCACTGCGACTTAGCCCTTAAAGCAATTTTGAAAACAATAATTCGTAAATGTTTTTCCGCTTCCGTTGCAGAATACTAAAAGTTCTTTCAATAACTATTATAATATAATTGAAAGACTAATTTTAATTTTTATTTGAATACATTAATTAGGAAGAAAGGTTGTTTTGATTATGGTATTCTGTTTATTAAAATTAATTAACTTCTCTTTCCAATATATATATTTATTAATATTTATACTTCAGAGAAATTTTTTAAAAATATTCTGTTATTTAGAAACAATAATAAATTAACAGATCTGAAAATATAAACTACCTATTTATTATGTTAAAATAGTTTTGTTTTTTTATCAACTAACTGTCTATATTTAAATCGTAGAGTAAACAATTATTTTCAATACTTTATCAGAAGTACATTTATAGATTACATTATCCTTAATATTTACGGATGTTAAAGCAAATTAAGTAGTTTATATATAAATATAAAATAAATAATAAATACATATAATTTTTATCAGAAAAGATAATTGCAATCATTACATAAAAATTAAAGCAAATTAATCCAAAGTAAGCAAATAAAGTAAAACACAATCACCAAATATTAAAAATCGTTGTTAAAGGCAAATTTGTTTTTTTTTCAATGCAAAATTCGTTTTTTTTAAATTTTATATTTTTAATTATAATGCACTGAAAAGGCAATTTCAACCTGCAGATAATGAAAAATTACTTCACAAATTTCGTTTTTAATCGAAGAAGAATAAAAACTTTCTTCAATGAATATAGAAACAATTCTTCCCTACAGTATTCAATGGCATGTAAAATTATTTAATATATTTTTTGATTTAGAATTCTTTATATCATATTTACATTTAAATTTTATGTCTTTGAAATTAAAAATATAAGTTTAAAAATTACAAATACATTTCTTCAATTTAAAATTTCTATTTCAAATTTGTTCTTTTAGGAAGCATAAGAATTATTATAATGAAGTTGTATGTTGAATGATAGGAAATAGCTTAATATATTTTAATGAAGAATAGGCTAATTTTGCAGTTGACAGTACATATAAATTTGGTAATTTTAATTTATAAATTAGTTTCCTTCAAATAAGAAGGAAGCATGAAGAGTTTTTAGAAAGTAAAAATATGCAAAATTAAAATTGAATAATGTAGGATGAATAGCATAAAAATTAATATTTACTGTGATCTGTGAAACAATGAAAAAATTCAACAAAGCATTAAATTTCTTTCAAAATTAGAACTAATTTTGAAATCTAATTTTTTTATAATTGATCTTAAATAATCAAATTAATTCAAATTTGGAAATATACAAAATAATATTAATGCATGTACAAGATGAGGCTGAATATTGAATCAATAAAATATTTTTTTAATGGAATCTAGTTATAACTTAAATTTAAATCATCATATACATACCTTTTACCGTGCTATTTGCAGTGCAATAATACTTATTAAATATATTTTTGATAAATTCTATTTATTTAACGATAATTGGAGTGTGAAAATTATTCTGAGAAATTAACATTCCAGAAGAGTTGTAGCATTGTTCAAAAATATGCATTTAATTAACTGTAAATATTATATTTGAATAATATAAAATATTTAAAAACTGAATAATGCATGTGAAACTGAATTATTGAAAATATTTCTCAGAATAATCAAATATAACTTCATTTAAATGCGCAGTGAAATGTTTAATTGATTGATTCCAAAAATTATTACAGAAATACGTTACTTCTAACTTGCGTCTATTTCTTGAATTTTCTTCCATCACTTAAATAATCGAGGTTTGCTCATAATTATTTAAGTGATTTTCATGTATCCGGTAATCATGCATGCATGTAAGAATAAATGTATGACGTAGTTTATATAGTAAATAAATATTAACTCGAGTTTATTTCAACTTATAATTAAAGTGTGCAGTGTGTTTCAGAATTGAAGAGTCCAAACATTTTGAGCTTGAGTACATTATTTTGAAAACAAGTGATTTAAAGGAAAGAAATGTGAAATTCAGAAATGAATTTTATAGCACATTATATTAAGGAAGATCTTGGAGGTTCACCGCGAAATTTTTAAAAATTATTATTGAACGAAACTTAGTTTTATACCACTTTGAAATTAAAAAACATATTAATTTATCCTGGCATTTTTAAATTCTCATAGTTTCTTAAAATACATTTTGCATAATATCAAACTATAACTTTCTGTTTTGAAATCTTTTTTGAATAATTTTTATTTAATCACTAAATTTCTTGCCCACGATAAAAGCAAAGGAAAAAATTACTTATGACCTGAGCATTTCGCATAATGTATCAAATAGTGAAACATAATTCTCATGATTGCATTCAAGTGAATTTAAAGGTAAGTTCTAGGAAATGTTATTAATTTAATATCTGATTCAAATAGACTATTATTAAAATAGCATGATTTCAATATTTATCAAAACAACACACTCTTATTATCTTAAAAATATTTTACTGAAATAAAAGTAATAATTCATAAGATATTTAATTGAAATTAATCATTATTAATAATTCTGAGAATTGATTGATCGTTCAAGACTGCTATTTATACAAAGCGTATGGGATTTAATTTTATATTTTTCTCGCATTAATATGAAATAGGAGTAATTGTTACCAAATAATATATAATTTTTAACATTGATATATTATTCAAAGCTGTAATAAACTAAAACTATTATTCATAAAATGAAATAATTTTTTACATTGATTTTAATTAATGTATAGAAATTAATTTGAATAATCTTCTTCGACATTCCCCAAAGTTTAACAATTTGATATCCTTATATTTGCAATAGATTTTAAATTTATTATTATTAATATTATTATTGCAGATTTATATTACCTATGTATTTTTTTTTCAATTTTTAAAGTTTCCGACTCAAAATATTATCTCCAAACTCTTAAAGATTGATAAAGATTAACAAGAACTATTTCGCATTTGCTGCCTATTCATCACTATTTATTATATTTTAATGGCACTTACTGAAGAGCATTTATGCTCTTTCTATTACAAAGCAACAACGTGTAAGAAAAAAATGCAAAAAAAAAGCAATTTATAATTCTTAATTATTCATAATAAAATATAATTTTCTACCCTGATTTGAATTAATATATGGAAAATAATTAAAATAATCTTCAATGTTCAGCAAAGTTTAGTCTTTTAATTTCCTTATATTTCCAATATATTTTAAATATTAATTTTCTTTGCAGATTAATACTAACTACTTAATTTTGTTTTTCAATTTTTAAAGTTTCCAACTCGAATTATTATCTCCAAACTCTTAAAAATTGATAAAATTTTATCAGGAACTATTTTATATTTACGACCTATTCATCACTATTTATTATATTTTAATGGCACTTACAGAGGAACATTTATGCTCTTTCCATTACAAAGCAACAGCGTGTAGAGAAGCAAACGCAAAAATAAAAGCCATTTATAAACTTTAACTCGCACTCACACAATCCGAAACGGAGCGATATTTAAAACAAACTAACATTTCACGACGTGTATTTAATGTTCTCAGTTACAAATAAAAATGTAGAAAAGGCTTCCATGAAAGAATAATGTTACGCACCGTTTGAAGCACTTTATGTTACCGGAACAATCTCCATTATTTACATTTCTTTTTATACATAGAAGAGACTAGTTTCAATGGCAGCGTTTCTGGTTCGATTCAGTATATTATTTCCACATATCTTCACAAGGGAAACAGATGTTGGAAATGATTCCGAGATGCGAATCGAGTAATTCTTCTTCTGATCATTAACCAGCAAATGGCCGTTAAAATGCGTAATGTGCGATAAAACGTGCGACTGTATCCGGAGCCGATAACAGGAATGGAAAATTTTGAGGTAACCTTTGGGGACCGGGTTGAAATTCGGAAGCATGTGGTGCGAATAATTCCGATGTATCTCTTTTAAAAAAAGAGGGGGAAAATGATTATACTTTTTTATGGTTCTTCCACATCATTAGAAAGGATGGTACTTCCTCGCACATTTATAATTAAACGTCTAAGATTTAATTTAAAAAGATGATGAGAGAATCATTCTTACATTTTAACACTCTAGTTGTTTTGCTGAATGAAATATATGCCTTTAATCTCTTTCTAATTTAGCCCCAATGGATTATCATTTTCGAAATATATATTAAATGTTACAACAGTTGTTGCAAATTTCCCAGAAATAAAATGGAGCAAATGATATGTTAATAGTCTTTCATTTTGGTTAAGTAGACATATGTAATTACATCCATATAATAACTTAAAAAAAACATTACAGATTAATTACGATAACTCACTGCATTGTTAATTCTTTTGCATATAAAAATATTACAATTTTTAAAGAAAATTGTGAAATATGCGTAAGATATACGATATTTCTGCAATATAAATTTTTTTAAAGAAAGTATAATATTTTTCCAGTTTTTTTCAATGATGCAGGAATAGAAATTAAATGGCATGTTTACTCTATATTATAAAATCATTTTTATCATATTTAAAACAGATGTTATCAGATTATTGATGTTGTTAACAAATTGTTGCGAATTAAACAAAATTAAACTAACGTGATCCGATAATAGAACCAAATATGTTCCTTTAATTTCTTCTTTGACTTAAAATATACTGTTTCTGGTTTGTTTATTCCGAAATATTTTTTTTAATTTATTTAAGATTATATTCTGTAAATAATTGCATTCATAATAGAGCCAAATACCCTCTTTTAGTTTTTTCTTTGAATTAAAATATTATATTTCTTTCTTTTTTTAATTCTGATATATTTAAGACGACATATAAATAACTGCATCCATGATAGAGCCAAATTCCCTGCTTTAATTTCTTCTTCGACTTATATTTTGTTTTTCATTTTCCTCATTCTTACTTATTTAAAATTATATATATATATATATATATATATATATATATATATATATTAAAAAAAATAATTATATTCATAATTTCATTTCCACTTATTTTAAACATTCTGAAAGATAAAAATTATATCAAATCCTTGTAATACTCAAACCATTTACAAAAAAGGTAATTATAATTGACATGATTTTTTATTTGTTTATTTCTTTTATTCATTTCAGAACATAACTAAGTGAAATAAATTAACATAAAAATAATTTCACCTATTAAAAATAATTTCAATATATATTTTTTATGGTAATTTTTAATTTATTAGAGATATCTGCATCAATAATTTTCAAAGCTTTCAAATTTTTATTTTATCAAAAAATTTCGTCTTCCGCTCTAATCTTCTAATCTTTCTATCTTTCTGATTTTGCAGCATAAGGCTCATTCTAATTATTTGCCGAAACTGTTTTTTGAATAATTTGAATATCAGAATTTTTATTTCCAGTCAATTTAATGGCATTTTGCAATTCTTTGATATTTACTTTTTTAGAAAAATCATTAAAGTTTAAAAATAAAGAATTTTTATTATTAGAAATAATTGTATTCACATGAATACATACTTGATTTAATTTTACCAATTCAACATCTTAAATTACTCAAA
>JAPMOR010117728.1:95013-124035 GCA_026543865.1 Argiope aurantia
ACATACTTGATTTAATTTTACCAATTCAACATCTTAAATTACTCAAATCAAAGGACATAAAGATAAATTGTTTTAAAATAATAAAAAAAATGTTTTATATACCAGTATAAATTTTATTTCATTTTTTTTTCTTATCGGTGGAATTAATTTATTAAACGGATTCTTATTGATGCAGAGTAATACTAATTTTCTTTTCCTCCAAATAAAATTGCATGATATCGGTAATTAAAGTTACTAATTAAAAGATATGTGTCTTACAATGTAAGTATGATAATATTTTAAAATGTGATAGTTTAAATCTTACATGATAATTGCAATCATCTATTATTATAAGTTTCTGAACCGCATTTAGAGCAAATGCAATTAGCACTAACTTTATTAAGGAACATCGCATATACAAAACAGAAGTTAATTGACGCATATAATGTCATTGCACTTATAATGATTACCCTATGAGACTTTTCCCTTCATTGTTGTCCATTTTTCTCACATATAAAACCTTCTCAATGATTTACCTTTTTAATGCCAGCCTGGGGCATGCAGTGAAGTTGATATACAATTTTTAAATATTTACGTAACGATATGCAATTCATATATTTAGCTATCAAAACACACATGAATTGTTGCGAATATGATCATAATGTCTGGCATGAATTGAGGAATATTGCACAAATGTTGTTCATGTTGTAAGAGATTGGAAACAATTACTACTGCATATGTTGTTTTTAAATTGTTGCAATTCGTCTATATATATGTTATATATATATTTATATATATAAATAAATTTATATATATATATATATATATATATATATATATTCACCTTTGTTATACAAATTATGAAATGCATTTATATATCTTCATAGATGTCATTCGTTTAAAAATAATAACTATTATTTCAAAAGCAGAAATATTTAACTACATCTTTTCTTTTTGTCTCAGTGACATTTACTAGCGTAATCATTTGAGCAGAAACTAATCCAACACAACACGTCACTTCATGAAATCTAAGGCACTCACCGGCTCGTACATGTACATCTCTACTGCCAAGTGTTCCAATGACGTTCGAAATCTCGCATCTGTAGATGGTTGCATGCACGTCCGCTCTGTAATCTTCAGCAGGAAATGGTGGAAATACTAGAGCTCCATCATGCCTCACATGCCTCAGTCCAGGAAGGTCCGGTGCAGCTTGACCATCATGCTTAACCCAACGTATCACAGGGGACGGTCTACCATCTGCGCTGCAAGGAATCGTTGATCCTGTAGAGTTCGAAAACACTGATAGGCTTGGAGGCTCAAAAGTAAAAACAGGTGGTCTGTGGTGAGGTTTGTCGCATGAAACTGCAAACAAAGTTTTACTTTAGTATATAATACCAAAATAACCACAATATCATTAAATATTAATAATAATTGAAGAAAGTAATTGAACAGGTTTAACTTCTAGATAAGCAAATTATCCTTCATATGCAGAGATTTTCCCCTTTGATTGCAAGTTATTAATGAAGATGAATATTCTATTTTGAATATGTATATATAATATATAGAGGAAAGCTTATATTCTATTTCGATGCAAAGTTTGGAGGTTACAATTAAACTCTGAGAAATGTATTCTGTATATTTCAATTTAATCCAATTACTAGAATTTTCAAATATATCTGTTAGAATTTGTTTGTTCTGTTTGGTTTATCTCATTATTTTTAGGAACATAAAAGTGGATTCTATTAGTTTTTATTATGATTTCAAGAAACATTGTAATTATTTAGTGAAGGTATAAAGCTAATTGGTAGGATTAAATACTTATTTATTGAAACTAGCGTTTTTTTGTTGTTTTTTTTACAAAAAATAAGTTTTTACTAAACATAATTGTGTATATATAGATAAAATTTTCAATTCCCCCTCCCAGAAAATATAATTAAATTATTCCACGATTTCATTTCAACATATTTTCCGTTTCTTACTAGATTCTAACTATTATGTTAAGATAAATGTCTATTCAACTTACGTGGTCACATTTATGTGTAACACAAAATTGAAATATAATGCTAATTTTTATAATGAAGTAAAAAAAAATTTAAATATTTATTTGACAATTTACTTTATTGTTCATTTTATACTTTCAGAAAACAGTTTCTTTAAAGAATGTGTAAAAAAGTCAAAATGCCTTATTTGAAACAAAACTTTCCACTTTTTGTATTCTTATTATTTTCTTCCCATATTATGATATTAGAGTAGCATAATTACTTTATAACGATCAGAAATTTTACTGTGAATCAAATCAGATATAATTCATTTAAAACTTTCTAGAAGAGGTGTCACAATAGCAGAATTAATGATGGATGCGTAAATTCTCCTATGAGATAGACGTAAGTACCGATCAATTTAAAATGCTCCTCTCCAACCTGATTCAAATACAAATTTATGCTCTTTATCGTAATCACCAAAAAAATTAGATGACTTTACCATTAAAAAAAATCCAGCAAACTACATGGTTGTTGAAAAATGTACTGCTATTAATTAATGTGCAACACATACTGAAAGACTCTCAGGGCTATTCAATAAGTACTTACATTTTCATTGAATACACTTTTAAGTTGTTTTAATACAGTTTACAATTTTAATTCTAAAATCGTTTGTTGCTTCACTTAAAAACCCTGAAATGAAATATAAAAACTAAAAAAGAAGAAAGAGATTACAAAATGTTTCTAATCAAGTGGAGTATTCCATGATTTTTATCTTAAAGTTTTGTTTTTCTCCGTAACAAGCTACGTTCTAATATTTCAACACTAAGGATGAGTAAATCTCTCTCCCTCTCTCTCTCTCTCTCTCTCTCTCTCTCTCTCTCTCTCACACACACACACACACACACACACACACACACACACACACACACACACACACACACACACACACACACACACACACACACACACACACACACACACACAAGCAAACAAACAAACAAACACATTTATATATTGAATAAAGAATGTAATCTACTATTTATTCATCGGAATGAAACTGGCATTAGGTAAATATTGGTTCTAGAACTCGTATCTAACCTGTTACGAAAATGAACTTAAATTAGAATTTTGCTTCAGAGGAAGAGTTATTAATGTGGATATGCCGGTTGCTTGGTTTTTCAACAATTCGCAGGGGAGGAAATAAAATTAAATAAAAAAATAACGAAACGACTTTGCTGATATATTAAATATAGGCGGATAATTCTTCATTTGGTACATGCACTGTTACTTGGGGCTATGGCTGAAATATATAGAGTTAAAGAAACATAAAGTATGCCTAGCGAGTCTCCGAGGCAGAGCGGCAAATTAATGCTCTTTATTAGATTAAGATAATATCACCTGATAAAAATGAATAAAGTAGTGAAAACCATCTTTATCCAAAAAATAAAACGAGTGTTTGATAATCATTGACTCGATAGTCATTTCAAATTAATGTTCAAATAAAACACACACACACACACACACACACATATAAATAGATAAATATATAGATAATCAGATATTACTGTGTGGAAAAATTCTCTAAATGATATAAATAATTAAATTTTTGTATTGTGACAGTCAGTAAACTCACTTCTAAAAAAAGGGACGAAATCTAAATCTTTATTCAGATTAAATTTCGAGTTATCTGTTTTTAAGACTTGCTAATACGAATTAAATTGATTAAACTATGATGTTTTGAATGCCATTATTCCAAACGATTGTAGCCTATTTCAATGGCTTCGTAGAAGAAGAATTACCACTTATCACATTATCTTCTAGAAATTATTGATTAGTCAAAGAAAAAGGAACTTTAAAACTCTGTCAGATTGTATCCAAGTAGACAGAAATCTTTTTACAAATGTCTATGCTCCAAAAATATTATCATAATTAATAGTATGCAGGACTAAGGAGGAATTTACATATTTTAATCTTTCCAATGGTTCATTTACAGTTTATAAATTATAATTCGTTAAATGATTCCATTGGAAAATTTTACTTTTCCAATGGTACATTCAAAGAGTATAATGTATAATTCTTGAAATCATTCAAAGAGTTTTTTCCAGATTGACGTTAAAAAATTTTTAGAAATTAGCTATTGGGCCACAATTAGATCAAAATACTTGCATAAACTCAAAAATGTGCATAGAAAAATTACATTGATCTTTAATCCCCACATATAACATGCACTCTTTTATAAAACAGTTTCAATTTTCTTTTTAACTCATTTTTTTTTCAAATTCAAATGGGTGCATATTCATGGATTGAAAAAACAAGTTTAACTTTGAAACAACATGCTTATTTTTAATTCTGAGTCCGGATGTTATGTATAAGAAAAAAATTAATTCATAAAGTGCAAAATATACCACTATCGAGGAAGTAAAGTCATTCATTTAAATCAAAAATATTAAACGTTGTAAGAATTGTCATTTTAGTCATAAAATATATTAAAAATATATTTGATGAAATATATTTTTTATCTCCACATAATAATACCGATGTAGACACATAATTTATAAGTTTCGAAATTTCCTGATAAATTATTACAAAATATTTTGCTTCCTTTTATGAAAAACAAAGAAATGGCACTGAAAAAAATCAATAAAACTAATTTTAATGCACATGATGAAGATTTAATACAACATTAATATGAAAAGTATAAAGAAAATTATTTTAAATTCTAAAATAAAACTATACAATCTTTAAGAAAAGATATTTGCTTTTTTTTAAATTTTCAAATGTTTTATCGACAACTGACATTATCGGTTAAAATTACACGCAGTTTGATTTTATGTTCATCATTTTTTAAAAAGATAGCAGTAACCTTAATTAGCTCGAAGGAATAAAATAAAGCAATCCTTTGTGAAAGAAAAGTCATAACTTAAAGCCATTATCTTGAAAAATGGCTTAATAAGAAGAAACTATAAATAGCCTCTTATTTTTAAATTATTAGTATTTCTTTCATAATTAAAAAGATAAATAAATATATACATATCGCTGTTCCATATAGTGAATGCTTTAATATCATCAATTATTTAAATTTCAATTGTGTTTATCTCACGTATGTACAGTCACGGTGAGTAAAAGTAGAAATACAAACATAAAAGTATTAATGATATTTCAGTAACGCAAAAAAGGGAACAGCATATAACATAAACTAATTACTTATTTCTTTTTGTACCTCGTCTTCCCCCTCCCCCCACACAATAGAAAGACGAATTTTGCTTTTAAAATTAAATTCCCATAATGCGATTTAAATATATAATATGAACATTTGTTTAATGAAAGATTTAAATTATATAATTCCAAGTTAAATTCAACCAAAATGTATTTTATAAAATTTGTTGTATGGTTATAAGACTTATAATCGTTTATCGTAAAAAATATGCATAATTTTTTTTAATTTAATTCAATAACGTTATAAGTAATTTAATTGAATAGTTTAAATATCATTTAATTTTTAATTAGTGTATTATATTACTTTCTTAAAAAATATTTAAAGAAAACTCCACTTTTATTAATGGTACATGTAATGTAATACCTAAAAATATAAGTATACTAATTCTTTATATCCAAATATAATTTCCTTATGAAAAATATCAGACAAACCTATGTTGAAATGAATGCATTTTACAACGAAACTTATCAACGAATTCAAATGGCACAGTAAAACAGCTTGCATAATACGCAATTTCCAGCTGGAATTCGGTGTAACATATTACAAAACGTTTAAATCACTTCCAGTTAGTTAGCATACGTTACGATCCACGATTCATATTTCCAGTCTAATAAATTGCCCACGATTCTAAACGCTGTACTGCATAGTGAAACAAGCATTAAAATGTGACATTGCTGAATTAAAAAAAATTAATTTTAACCCTTTGTTGAATTTCCAATATACCGTTTAATTATCAACATTTTTTCTACTAGAAAAATGAAGCAATTTAGCCTATAAATTATTCTATATTATCGTGCATTTATTCTATTTTAGCATACTTCGTAAAACTAGCAAGATACTTCAAAAATATTAATTACATTTTTATTTAAAAAGGAAAAAAATTAAAAAGTTTTATCTAGGATTTATCCTAATATAAGAAATTTAACAAATTTTAAATATATGTTGGATCAGTGTGAGATAAACACCATTTAAATTGTTTTACTATACGTGCTTCAATTATTGTACTAGCATAGAAAATTGAGAATTTCAAAACAAACATTATAAAAATTTACATGACAAATATATCCCTTTCTTGCAAAATTGTCTTATAAAATCTAAATAAAGTAAAAATGTAATCAAGGAAAAAGGAACTGAATTAATAGCGGAATAAATGTGACCAGTTACGACATAACAAATTAAATCGAATTTAAATAGTAATAAATTTTTGAAAATGCCGTAATATTGGTAATAAAGAAATAAGGATGTCGGTTCAAAAACTAGATTTCTAACTCTAATTCCAGAATTTCATGTTTTAAAAATATAAATTTCATCCGGTGATCAATACATATTTTCTATTTTAGTTCATTAATATAATAAAATACTATGCAGAATATTTATAGCTAGAAATCATTTCATATACAACAAATAACTTTAAATATATTTATATACACCCGTATCCAATGCGGAATAAAACAAAAGTTTTTAAATTTCGTTTCAAAAATATAGAAGATTAAAACATGAAACATATTTCATAAAACCTCTCATCATTCATTATATTCTAATCTTCTATAAAACCTCTTCTCGTTCATTATATTCTAATCTTCTATAAAACTTCTGCTTATTCATTATATTCTAAACTTTTATAAAACCTATGATCTTTCATTATATTCGAAACTTCTTTATTAGATATTAAAAGCATTTCACGGATAATTTGAAACAATGTCTTTTTTTCCCCTTCGCATTCCAAATAAAAATATACAGAAGTATCTGCTGAATGCAACGTTGTTTGAAAATAACATAAATCCAATTAAGAGGAGAAAATGTCAATAATCTATAGAAATACATTAAGCAAAACGAAAATTGGAAGTAGTTTCAGCAGAATATGAAAGAAAAAAGATGAGAGAAATCATTTGACGGGAGATAAATAATAGATTACCAACCCAGGAATAGGCTAATGTATGAAGTGCAGAACGAAATATTTGATTCCGAACGCATTTTCCAACGCCTGTCTCTGACATAAATGGTCTGTAAGATATTGGAAATGATTGTTCCGATTTATCGAATTGGGAAGTATTTTCTGAGCGATAAACAAGTCTGTTTTCTGTCCTTGGTGCACTTTTGTTGTTTTTATCGCGAAACAGAACAGTGGTTTCCCTCAACTTTCTACATCTGGATATTATTTGCAGGAATGGTAAATGTCATGAAATATTCAGAGAAGCCGTTATTCATCCATTATTAATGAATCAAAATTTTGCGATATTAAATTAAACATTTAGAACTACTTAAGTGGTATTTTTCTCATTAAAAAACAACAATGCATTGTCTAAAATTTTTGACTCCTGAAATGAATATATATACATTTACAATTTTTTATAAATGAGTATATGCATTACAAACTGCGATTAAATACGACGCATTATCTATAAAGAATAAATCCTTTTGTAAATTTTTGTAAGAAAATATTTTTCACATTTGACACTATTGTTAGGAAATGTAAAAAAGAAAAAATGTGTGAAACAAATGAAAAGTTAATAGACATAGAAACTCAAAAAATACACATATTCGTAAATGTGTCTTTGCAAATGCGTTGAAGATTAAAATTTAACAAATTTGCAACATGAAAAGAAATGTTTTTAATTCTTAAAACTTACTAAATCTTAGTAAGATTCTTCCAATTTTCTTAATAAGAAAAATTATTTTGCAATTGTACCTCTCATGTTCTACATTATATAAATCTACATTTCTACTCATTCATTTGCAAAGATAATGTATTATAATCGTAAACAAATTCGAATTCGGCATTTCGATGAATTTTCACGTTTCAAGTTTCTTAGAGCCTGAAAAACATATTTTTCGGATTACTCCTGTCTGTTGCTCCGTCTTTCTGCGTGTAAATTTGATAACTATAAAACGCTTTAAGCTAAATATATGAGCTTTGAAACATATAATTTACACATAATTTCTAGATTTTTATCAAATTTAGGGCACATTTTTCAGCGGGAATTTATGTCCAATATTCGAATACAAAGAAAACGATAAATACAAAAAAAAAGGTAAATATATAAGAATTGGGACACAAAATTAATTTTTAAAATATAGAAATTTCAATTGAACTCCGTTAAATGATTAACCGTCAATAGATCTGTATTTTTATATGCGTGAAAATGTGATAATTTAAAAACGTAAGAATTTAAATAAAATTAATTTGATATGTGATCTTATGACTACAATTGCATTTCTGTGTAAAATTTTGGCTTCAATCAGTCGAAAAAAATTTCTTTAAAATAAATATGTGGTTTTCTGGTATGTGTATATTTACCTGTTACTTTTACTTGCTTTCAAATGCGGTAATTTAAAAATGTAAATTATCGCATCACTTATATTTGTAAATTAATTTTGCGATAAATGTAAATTATCGGATTTATTACTTTAATAAATTAAATTTTCTCTGCGATATTGTGATTGAAATTGTAATTCTGTGTAATTTTTTTATTTCAATAGACCAGAAGAAAAGTATCTAAAATACATATTAAATTATCTGATACGTATCTATTAATCAAATCCCGCCGATTAATCTCCAAAATTCTCATGCCAATATGCACATTCGTAAATATTGTTCGCCAATTGCATGTAGTTCATAAGGGGAAAATGCTGATTTTCTCTCTAAATTACAAAGCCCACAACTGCCATTTACGGAATTCTGAAAATAAATCTATAAATATTCAAGGCTTTCAAGGCTTTACCTTACGTTAAAAGTTTTCTGGGTAGGTGAAGACAGTGATTACACATTTATTAGAGAGTAATTGATAATGTATTGGAGGATCACTTTCATTTTCTGGCACTTGTATATTAACTGAGTCCCAGCGATTACCCTTCAAATTTCTTATGCCCATAGGCTTTTTCGTAAATATTATTCGCACATTGCATGCAGTTCATAAGGGACAAATGCTTATTTTCTTTCTGTACAGCAGACTCCACAACTACGTTATAAGGCATACTGAAAATAAATATATAAGTACTCATGGCATTCAAGGCTTCTCCTGAGATTCCAATTATACGCTGGAATGAAGAGATGGATAACATCTTTATTAGATAATATGTGAGAATTCGTCGGAGAGTTCATTCTCGTTGGTTTTTATTAGTTTTTTGAAATACAGAAAATAATATCCTTGATTTATAATTCATATAAGTAAGCATATATCAATGTGAATGAAAAATTGTTACAGGGAAAATATTGATTTAAACTTTTGCAATGCCAATATCTGTAAAACCTTTTGAAAAAATGATTTATTCATATAATTTCTTTCAACAGTAACATAAAATTTGAAATTTACTTCTGCAAGACTTTTTTTTTATTTTCATACTATATCTTTAGAAATATTTTTAAAAAAGGATATAAATATATTTCTTTTATATCTGATGAAATGAATAAAAAATATTCATAACATAAAATTTGAAATTTACTTCTGCAAGACTTTTTTTTTTATTTTCATACTATATCTTTAGAAATATTTTTAAAAAAGGATATAAATATATTTCTTTTATATCTGATGAAATGAATAAAAAATATTCAGATATTAACTTCGTTATGCTTTCCACAAAGCTACGTGAACGGAATGCATCAAATAATCTAATAATTCACATTTCCTTAGAAGAAAAAATATGAAATCCTAAACGAAGTTTGCTTCTTTTGTTCCTCTGCTTCACTTCTGAAACCCAATGAACACACATATTGCATTAGATAAGTATCTGTAAGAGTACATAGACTTGCTCAAGAAGTACTGTTACATTAATCTGTTATTTTACGTACTTCCTAAACACGTTAGACATTTCGACTGCCGAAGTAAGAAAGTCTTCGAATAGAATCAAAAGGTCTCAGAGGAAATCTGCTTCGTTCTAGAAACAGAGTTTGTGATGTTTTTGTAGGAGATTAACGCTTCAGATAAGAAAATCCATTGAATCCAATTTCCGTTATGTTTTGTTTCCTACATCAGACATATCTGCTGTTACATTTAGAGAATAGCTGAAGAATCTTTATTGTATTTTTTAAAGAAAATCCTTCGTTTCATGATATTTTCCTTTAAATTGCAAAACAAATTGAGAAATTGATTGAAATGCGAGACTGACAATCTATCATGTTCCAATCTGATTAGTATTTATTGTTATCTTAGCAATGTTTTATATGAATTTTTCTAGGAAATCTTTCCATATTTTTAAGAATTTTATTCAATACCAATCATAAAATGCTGAATAAGGGTGTTCGCAATAAGACTTAAAACTTTAATAAAGCTGTTCACTGTCATTGAAATGAACTTATGTAATAACAATTCGAAAAAAGATAAACTTTAAGGATTCGAAACTGTAGCCAACATGAATTGTACACATTCATGTACAATTCACACATGAATCACATTTTCACATCTTAGAGAAACCGGCTCATAGTTAAACGCTTACTAATCAATAGAGTTATTATTACAACTTTCATATTTGTGGATACTTGATAAATTGTAGTTAAAGATAAAAAATATGATTTTTTACAATATTTATTTAAATTAATATAATGTTTACTTTCTTTTAATAACGATTTTAAGTGAGCAAGAATGGTAGCCAAATTTATGTTTCATATTTTTTTCTTAAGCAATCGTTATATAATGCTGGTTTAGTATAATTAGGTATATTTAGCATATGCAATTAAAATTGTTAAAAGAAAGGCTGGCTGATTCATCATTTCTTTCTTTTTTGTTCCATTTTTGCCTTTAGAAGTATGTATTTCTAATTTGGTCGAATTTTAATAACTCACTCAGTTTTAATCGCAATAGAGTGGATCTTTCTTTTTATTTAAAATGTTATTATCTAGTGAATAATTTACTAAATGTTATTTTCAGAACCGAGATTCTATAATACAATTAAAAATTAGAAACTAAATAGAGAATTTATTGATCCATTTTTCATTCTTTACTTCGTTTAGATTATTTTCCTGTTAAATGGATATGCCTGTTTTGTTACATTGCATTTATCTTCCCATAAAATATCTCATTTCATTTATAAAAGACACGTGCTTAAAATAACATTTTTCGCCTTTAGTTTGCAAGAAAAAAGTGTTCACTTCATCTTTCAATTTGTCCTTTGTAAATGTAATAACAATGCATTCATAAAAACTCGTTCAGGTAAAATTTTTTCTATACTTTTCTGAAATAAATTGCTTGAAATATGCATCAAATATATTTTTTTACTTTATTAGAAATTGAAATTAAATATATGTATTAAAATATTGATGCTCTTTGATTTTTAAAAAAAATAAGTTGATGCAAAATTTACTTTTGAAAGTTAGTTCCAACATTCCAAGATTTCGCTAAAATTTTTTAAAAAATTACATTTAAAATTCCTGTAAAATCATACATTACTCTCTTCCGAAATATGCATGTGTCAAGGTTGGTAAATTTATTTTAAATTGTATAGTAAATACAAGGCCAACAAACACAGACTCACATAAAAATCATCTTTAATAGGAAGAAAAGATGTATTATGCCTTTTTATTGATTCATTGTTGATTGCCGTACCTATGTTTTTATATGTATTGAGGCCACTACTTCAAATGGTACAAAATAATACGATTAGAGAAATGGTATAAAATAAGAATAGTAAATATTTTTATATTAAATAGCCTCGATAATTTTATTGTAGAATTCAACATGAGTTTTGCCAGTGGAAAAATGAAATGGCGTCATTACAATATATATGATATCATGTGGTTAGATACTATTGGTTTGCATTTTCAAATATTTTTATGACTGTCGCATCTAATAAAACATTTCCATTAACAGTTTCAAAACCACTGAAAACATAACTTCAAATAATATAAAGATTGATTCTTTATTTAAAGAACATATTGATTGATGAATCGGATTCATCCAATCTTTCTTAGCTGGAATATTATTTAATTATAATTTTTAAACTCTGATTTTTTATGAAATTCTGAATACTCATTCTAAAATACAATTATTTAGTGTACTTAACTACTTAACTTATTTAAACAACTTACTTTTTTCCATTATTGAAGAGATATATTGAATACTTTAGACCAAATATTTAATGATGCCGGATCAAAATTTTGATTTGTTTATACTACATCAAATCAAAATTTCAAATCATAATATAATGTATTTGGACTGTAAAACGTTTTAAGAATATTCCTTAAAGCATTAACGGGGTATGACAAATCCTGGTTCACGACATTTTATTACAACTTATTAAAATGTGGGCAATTAATAAAAGTTACTGACTCCATTCTAATGTACTGTATAGCCAAACAAAAATAATTTAATTTGGAATATGGTTTCATTTCAATTCATATTAACCCTTAACTGGGGACGTGCGGTCTATGAGACCACTAGCGATGGATTTTTCCATCACCTCTATTCTATTTTTAGCTCAATTGAATGGATTAACCCTGTAGCTTCCTGTTTTGTGACTTTCAATACACGTGCAATTTTTCAACCGATTTCAGCGGATGCTTTTTAAAATAATTCAGTTATTTCTTTAAGCGTGGTCTCTAAGACCGCACCTCCCTCTTAGTGTCCCAGTGATAAACAAGGCTTAGCAGATGGCGTTAAAACTTGGGCCCCGAAATATCATCCAATTTAATGATCATATTATGAAGCACCAGACACTTTTAAATGAAGCAGAAAGGGATTTTAGTGATAAGGATAGTTGTACAGAAGAGTTTTTCGATGAAAGTTCGCATTCAACTGATTCTGATATGTATGTTCATAATTAATTTTTCTAGTGATAATGTATTTGAAAAATTTATAAAATATATTAATATACCAAAAGATATATATACAGAATTTATAGGTTGATTTTTATACTAGTTCTTAACCTGTATGTTTAAAATGCCCTAGAAAACCGTGCTATGAAAGTCACACAAACCGATAAAAAAAGGGCAAATTTTACCCATTGCCATTTTTTTTCTTTTTCATATAATTGTTGAATTTTACATTATATTGTCTTCTATATACCTTCATATACTGTAAAAATAAATATGATTTAAAAAGTAAAAAGTAATATGTTTTTTCAAGAACATTATTTATTGTAACATGTAATTTGAGAAGAAAATGTATGTTCCAACGCATTTACTTTTTTCCAATGATAATATATTTTGAAAAATTTCTAAAACATGTCTATATATCAAGAAAAATATCTGAAAAATATATTGACCGCTTTTCATACTAATACATGCATTAGAAAATTTAATTTGAGAGTAAATGAAACGCGGTTTCGTAGACCGCACCTCCCCAGTTAAGTCCTAAAATTTCACCTCCCCATTTAAGGGTTAAATTGTTTTGTAGAATTTGCTTTCAATGAAATTGTGTGAAATCTTTTTCCGATATATAAATTTCTGCTATTGCTTACTCGTTCATTTTTTCTGCTAAAAATAAAAATAAAATACTTTTTTTTAAAAAAAGGATAATCAAGATTTATTACTGACAGATAACAGCTGGTTGATACAATTACTATAAAATTGCTATTATTTTTATGTCAAAATTCACTTACAAAAAAATTCTATTTTTTAAATTATATATTAAACCTCTTCTTGCTAATCATTGACATATATTTCCAACAATGTCAATAAATTGCTAGGTAGTTTTGGAATTAAAGCTAAATAATTAATGACATGCCTAGATTCCCGGAAGCGATATCATTTCCTCTGCAAGTGTCATTAAATAGTGGTGGAAACATTTGAAATGAGTAAATTTGCATATTTTAGAAAATTTAATATAGTTTGTTTAATTGGATCTTATGAGGAAAGCCATTTAGGCCTTATCCACATTCTGAACGCTATTTTTTTATGATACCTTTATTTACGTTTTGTTAAATTTCTCTATTCATTAAGACGCTGTTTTTTTAACTTTATGCTTTAAGCGAACTATTTTGTAAAACTTTCTGTTGTCCCAAGCAATTTCAAAAAAAAAAAAAAATGTATTCCACCATCGTATAATCCCAGTGCGAGGCCAATTAAACGTGAAAGGAAAGAACTTGTTATTAAACACAGTCTAAAGGGAGCGAGTGTGAAAGGAGGGTTTGAATATGTAAATTAGCTCTTTTTAATATCGACAAACACTAAATAACTGTAGAAAAAAAAATCATTCAATATATTTAATGAAGATGTTTCCGTAATTAATTAACATTTTTTCATCGTGTTTTCATTTAGATGGTATCGATTTTCCGCTTTTATGCCAACATTGATTGTGGAAGGTATATTTTTAGCCTCATTGAGCCTATGTTTTGTTTTTTGAGACAAGAAGAAGTTGAAATGCCTTGCACAAATATTGATTTGTCAAAATAAGTTTCAGGTCTCGGTGTGGCGATAAATAATAGTTTAAGTCAAGTGATATAAGAAAAGAATTTCTAAAATTAATTCTGAATAAAACCATAAAGTATTTATTAAATAACCATAGCGCTCATAAATTATTTTGTCTATTTAATATATACTCATTTAAATTTTCTAACTTATTTCTTAGGTAAAATTATCTTAAAAAATATCCATCTAACAAAAAATATCCATATATAAAATTAAAAATATCTTAAAAGTCCCTCATACGAATATGCTTAAAATAATGCACATATTATAAAATAAGCTTTGATTATTTATTCATAAAATCTTTACAAAATTATATTTGTTTCGATATGTTTCATGAAATAAAAAATATGAGCTAAAATAAGTTCATAGTGAGAAATAAAAGGCCTTTTTAAATTAAATAAATGACAATTATTTTATTTAACATATTGTTTTTTAAAAGTAAAACAGAATCTCAACTAATACCGACCATCAATTAATTCTAAAACCTATTATATTTTAATTTCGCAAATATCGTACCTCCAAAAATGAAATTGAATGAGTAACAAGCGAAATGCTTTGAACTTAAATAATTGCATTTTTCATTTTCTAATTAAAAATCAAGTTAGAAAGTAATGTATTGTAATAAGAATAGAAAATATATTTTAACTGACATATGATACATAAACATTTTCTATACATTTTACTGAATAATATTTCAATGAATTAAATAACCAGTTAAAATACTCAAAACGGGGAATAATTTTACTGAATAAATTTTCAGTGAATTAAATAACCAGTTAAAATATTCAAAGCAGGGAATAATTTTCCCACTTTTCACGGGATATTTACTTTTTGGTCAAACAAAACAAGAGATATAATATCATTTAGCATTATTTTAACAAATTGTACAATATTTATCTAAAAAATATTTTAAGGTGCTTGAACCAGTTTGGTCAGAAACTAAACAAACTGATAAGAAGTAGACATAATTCATACAATCTTAATATATTTTACTGGCAAACTATTACTTTATCACAAACATAATTCCCCATAAAATATTTTTTTTTTTTTGATTTTTTGACATCTATTCAAACCTCGTTGTCACATAAATTAAGCAGCATGTATTCTGACCTATTTTTAAGAAGAACTGTTCTTCAAACTGAGATTTCGCTATTTTTCAAAAGCATGAAAAGAGAGTGTCACAGCACTATAAAGGAATTTTCTTGAATAATGTTCGAAGTTGAAACAAAAGCTACAGTACAACGCTCTAGTGCAGATTTGTAGTCGCAAGGTTTAAGTACTCGTAGTTATTAATTATGGCTTATAATTAATGACTTGCAACTAAAACTCAGGGTATACACTTCAAAGAACTCAAAATACATTTTAATACACGTAGAAGAGAGGAGCTGGAGACTAACAAGATCTGACTGAGGTAACTCTCAAGATTTATTAGTTTAAAGTTTTAGAGAACTCTCTTGTTCTAACTGAGTGCAGCAAAGTGAAACTAGGAAAAATTCTGTTGAACAAATGTATGAAAGAATTCAGAAATGTAAATTAATGTATAGAAAATATTTCTGACCATTGGTACAAATTTATATTCATTTCAATTCAGCAGATTCTTTATATATATATATATATATATATATGTACTTGTGTCCTGAAACAATCAATATATTCAAAAATAAATGATTTTTGTTTTATTAAATGAATTTTTTGTTTGTTTTCTTCCGCTATAGCAGTCTTGAAAGAATTAATAATAGAGAAAGAACGGTGAAACAATATTATTAATTTTGTACTGGATATTTGGGAGTTGATTTGCCATGTGTGGTTGCGTGAAATTCATATTTTTTTTAGCACAAGTCTGTTAGGAAATGTGAATTGCATATAAAAGACTTATATTTTAAATTTCAATATTTTTATACCAAAAATTGAATTATTTTTATCTACATTAATGTTCATATGAATGCATTTGTTAAAAATCATAAGTACAGATAAATTAAACTTTTCGAAAAATGGGAACAAATTAAGTTTCAATATTTTTGATCAAAATTTCCTTTTAATCTTAAATTTAACGCAAGAAAACTAATCGAGTATTTAACGTTCTCTTTAAACATGGCAATAATATGAGAAATAAATTAAGGTCATATTATCAGCCTGTATTATTATTACATAAATAAATGATTTAGAAAATCTTGGAAAGATTAATTGTAGCATCTAAAAATAATAAATAAATGTTGTTATTGATAAGTAGATATTTTCGAGACAGAATCTAAAATTATTTTTCTTACTTATTCTTCAGTATACTATAACATTTTTAAGCTGCTAAAATGCTTTCTTTATTTTCTTCTAAATTTGTTTTTGAAAATTCAAATAATTTTTCTATTCTTTCTGCATTATTTTACAATTGTTAGTAAATTTATGCGTGGAAGTAATATTAAAAATTCACGCCAATAAAGTATAATACATAAGAAATTAGTTAAATTTATCCTGACATTACATTTAGCATTGACTCTATTTGGGGGGAGGGAATACTAATCCCTCCTAGCCAAATAAAATGCAAGTTTTTAAAAAAGATAATGCTCGAATTTTCCTGCTATCTCTGAGCATTATTTATATTTTAGATCTTTGATCTAGAACATATCAAACGCAAAAGATTAAACACCAAAGCACTCTATCAGACATATTTTATAAGAAAATTAACAGGAATATCAGCAATAGAAATACGCTTCCCCATGTTTTTCATAGTTTGCCCTAAACTGAGCAGAATACCAGCTGAAGTCTACTTACAATATTCCCCTTAAAAATAAAGCCCAAAATGAAATTTGCAAATACAATTTTTCTGAAAAATATTTTTTTTAAAGAAAGTATAAACAATTGCTTTAACCAGTAACCGATACCAGTAACGATAATATACCGAAGTAATTTATGCAAATGCTTTCTGCTCTCTGAATAATTTTATGCGCGATATTATACATACTTACATTATACAGAAATACATTTATACATTCTCTTAAGAAACCAATCAAAATTATCTACTTTTCAACATTGAAGCAAGTACTATATTATAGTACATTACCCACTACTATATTAATAATTCAAGAGTGACCGCAATTGTATTTGTGATTTAACATGCTTCCATTTGTATGTTCCATTCTTTTGAGTTTAAACTTCTCATTCCATAAATTATATGAATGCAGGTGCCTCGGAATATTAGAATGCCGACGTTTGTCTTTCAAAAATAAGAATAATTATCTACCCTTCTCTATATATAACCTAAATTCAAATTCTTAAAGGTTTAATATGTAATAGAAGACTTCGCAATGCTGATGACTATAAACCAAATGTATACTCGGACATCCGTCGAGAGCTCTCAGAAAATCTCCTTGCCTACCTAGCGAAAGTTATCTGAAGGAGTGTCTCTAACGAACAGCACCCCTGGTATGTAATCAATCACATTTAACGAAACGGAAAGAAATTTCGCAGTGATATTTAAGTGTCTCTAGTGTCCGCGGTAGTTTCTTTGAGTCGGTATTTGGGTTTTTCAGTACTGATAAAATTTAACTGAACATTTTATCACACTATATTTTCATTATACATTGTTGTAGTTTGTAAGATAAAATATACTGGGCATTATGCAATAACCTTCTCATACATGATTTATGACAATATTATTCTTTTTGATAAAGAAAACTAGATAGTAACCTTCATAATTTACTTATCATGATAATCATGTTAAGTAACATTGCATAAATTTCAAGCGCTGTAGGAATTCATCTATTACATTTAAGGAAGTTCTGATAGTACTCATGTTCGATGTTACTCTTCAAAGTTTCAGAGCGTACGTTCAACGTTTTAGAGCAGTGCTTAATTCAACATTTCGGTAATTTATCGAGCTTTAAAATATGATTTAAAATGCACTGAGCAGGAAGCGTTCGCAAAACTCCATTTAGTCAGAAGACCTATTTGGCTATTTAATATTAGATCTCCAGGGAGTAGACACTTTTTTGCAGTTTTCACCAAACAAAATAAAATATATCTCAAAAATTACTTCAAATCTGAGAAAGAAATTTATGCATATTCATAAAAAGGCTAATGGATCTAAATATTAAAAAATATGATTTCCATAATGGAAAAATATCGAGATATTATTTAATTAACTATATTAATTAATTGTATTAATCATTTTCTCTGTTTAAATAAATCTGTTCCTTCAAGAAATTCCTATCGAAATCAAAATTGAGAAGATGCGATAACAAATATAAAAGTTACACTGGTGCTCTTCTTTATATTTTTGCTGACCACTATATACTCCAAAGCAATATATACTCGATATACTATATAATCCATAAGTAATAAACACCCGTGCATGACCCATTCATTATCCTTGCGTACTCTGATCCCCCTATTACAAAGGGGGTAAAACAAAGATTGGGTGAAAGTGAAGATGGAAATCTCAGTAAAATTATCTTTAAAGTATAGCTTGGAAATGCTATTAAAGATGAAGTAGACCAAGAATCAGACCTTAAAAACTACATTCTCAATAACACTTCGCAATTGAAACAATCTTAGAAAGAGGGCTTTTTAATCAATTTTCCTCCTTGACATTAACCCGTAACTGAAGACATGAATTTCCTAACGCGGCCAGAGACACGGACTCAAAATGACTACATTGCTGTTATTATTATTATTATTATTTGTCTTTTGTAAGTAGCTTTGGAATTTATTTTGGAAACACATTCTGAAAATCATGTAGCTACCAAAAATATTAAAAATAAGAATATTAAATATGTCAAATATTATAATTTTAAGCGTTGGAAAGATGTTGCAAGGAAAACATAAACAATTTTTATCTGAGTATTTACTTCGTGTAGATATTACGGAATTGCACTAAAGTTAATAACTGTTAGAATTTAACAAACATTAATGAAGAATACAATATCCTAAAATATTACTTTAACAATATTTCTTCATTTTTTATTTTACTTCTTTTTTCCATTATTCAAATTAAAAGCTGTTTCGGAGACATGGAGTCAGTGACTCCATAAATAACAACAAAAATGTAGAAATAGGATAAATACATAGAATGAAAGTAGACGCTTGCAGAAGAAAACTCGCTGCCACAATATTTCATAACTGCTCAGGCTTCTACCATACAACTAGAAATTTCAAATACAAATCAAAATGTATTAAATGCGGTGAGAAAGACCAGATCAGGAATTGCGAAGCAAGAATCAAGATGTAAGCGCGTACTGTTTAGAAAAAAGGGTACACTGCAGAAAACCTGCCTAATTCAGAAGATATTTCTACCCTCAAAGAAACCCTGAACCACTTAAGCAGCTACAAAATCTACTTAAGGAATTCCTTAATCTTATTCAAGCCGCGAAATTAGAAAGACAAGCAACAACTTACGGAAGCAAAGCATGTATCATCCTAGGGGTAAATCTATTTGCATCTCCAAAGCCCTGCAGCCCATCTGCTACTTCAATAGTCCAGAACCTCCCATCATCACCCAAAAGCAAACCTAGAATTCATTTCCCTACCCACATTTTTTCTTCTGAAGTACTGCTATCCTATTATCTAAGAGAACTCGTCACTCCATTATCAAACTGAATTTCATTTCCTTCAATCAGCGTTCACACGAAGTCAACTATTGTGCGCAATGGAATGTCACGCATACCTCAAGAACATCACATGACCCCAATGGAACAATAGTAAATGGTTGTCCCATTGGGACAATTACTTGCCATTGTACTATTGCAGTCATGTAATCTTTCTGAAGTAGGCGTGTTCTTTCATTGCGCACAATAGTTGATCTCGTGTGAGTCTTGCTTCAGCGTGTTCATTTCAATATTGGACTTCCAGTGTTATAGAACTGCCTCTTGTCATACTTGTTAATACGAGTCATGTGAAAATGGTCACGGCAACATGCTGAGAGTCAGATCCTTCTCCATTCTGTTGTCTATAGGGAATAATCCTCCTCTGTGACTAGGATCCCCATGAACTAAACTCATATGGAGTCAACACTTGAACTGACTGGGGGTAAACCTTGTCATTTTGTCCAATTACATTTCGGCAATGGAAGGTCGTTTTCCGAAGGAAAAAACTTTTATTTTCTATGAGCTGTTTAAGATAGAAAGATTTTACTTGTAGACAAATGCAGATTATTTTTTTAAAGATTATTTTATTAGATTATTGATTTTATCACTGTACGCAGTTCCAAAATTTTTAAATACGAAAGAATTTTTCAGAGACCAAAGGAAGTCATCAAAATTTATCATTATACACAGGTTTCACTATATGTACAGTTGTCTTAAAAAATTTATTTTTACAATGCAGCATTTTGTATTCGGAGAGACAATTATTTGAACATGGGAATATATCTTCTACTCATAAACAGACTAGAATCATTCAGCAAATTAAAATAAAATGATATTATTCAAAATATATTAATTTCATATACATTTTTTACTCGATGCATTAATGCAAATTAACAGATTTTTTTATGTGAGTCAAGAAATAAATTACTGGCAACAAATTATGTTGTAACTTTTGTTTCTCAAAAGAGTAATTGTCTCTTAATGTGACCTTTGGAAGGAAACAAAAACACGTGAAAAAATTTAAAAACACATAGGAATTGTTTTTTATTCTTCATTTCTCTGGAGTTGGTATGAGAAATGAGTTATAAGGTGATTAAGTGATAAATTATATGGTAATTAAATTATAGTTAATTTTAAAATTGATAAATGCGATTAATGATTTTAAATTAATAGCAATTCTATGCATGGGATACTTGTGGCATTTTGTCATTTAAAAATAAATAAATCGGAGTGATTTTTACCCTAAAGAACAATTTTTAATTTAATAATTTAAAAGAATTTTATTATATGTTTGTGTGCAAAACTAATATTTGAACACATTGATAGATGTTATTAATTTAAAACTCTTACGCCATTTTTATTGTAATATATCTCATAGACTTTTGATAAACATGCCACCCAGATATATTTCTTATATCTGAATGAAAAATCCGCCTTGTATACACACTATATAAAGGCTAAAGGTTGCGTCTTTGTTATGATATCAAAGCCATTTTCAAGAATTGTTATTGAGTTCAATGTAGAGCTAGAGCATCTGGCACAAGAGATAGAAAAGACTTTACAATTTTATAAAGGAATAAAATTTTTTTCTCTGTCTTTGGAAATGTAACTTCTTTCATCGGATAGACATGTGTCCCAAACAGTTTTCCTTTTCTGAAACAAAATGAAGAATATGTAGACTTGAATGTCGTTAAAGAATTGAAGACGAGAGGAGGCTGTCATGCTATATTTCTCATTTCATGCCAACGAACTTGGAAAGAGCATACAAAATCAACTTCTTTTCACCTCAAGAATGGACATCTTGTATCATTGTACAAAAATATTCGTGGATATTCTTTGTTAAATTTTTGTATCAAGTGTTCAACTTGCATACACGTCATTTATAAAGGGTTTTAGTATCAATATGCTAACAGATTCTTTGTAGAGAAAAAATTTAATTCTTGTCAGCTATTTGCAAAATGCAAGTCATGAAATATTCGAAAACAGGAAGAAAAAAATCATCTTAAGACTTATACTTTCCAACAAATAAAAGCTTCATTTCTAGACATATCATTTATGCGTGGCACAAAAATTGCTATAAATTGTAAATACTTTATCTATCTATTTATTTTATATTGTAAGTAGAATGTGGATTTGCATATGTGTTGGTTTTGTGCAGACAGACGTTTGACGTAGACCAACTAATTGAGGTAGAAAATGCGTTATTGAGATAGAAAATGCGGACATTACAGGATTTTTTTAATTAAAAAAATAACTTAATCGAGATTTTGATATTGTTTCTGGAATAACGTTTGGAAGCATTATTTGATAAATTGACTCTTACATCAATTTAATGCATAAAACGTTGTTTTTAATTTATTTGGCTTGCGTTTTTACTTAATTTTGGCACTCTTTAGATCTTTTTTTTTACTTCTCTCTACAATAAATATCTTTATTTTAATAAAATTCAAATTATTTTCATTTATGTATTTAGATAATTATTTTCATTATCGTATATTTTTATACTAGTATTTCCTTCAATATTCAAAATTGAAAAAGAAAACTTCTGATGACGAATTTGTTACTTTAGATGAAGAGTTAAAAAAAAAAGTTGATTTCGCAAGATAAACTGAATTTTACATTTTTCACCTAGGCAGTTAAATTTTTAAATTAAATGTTATGCCATGGAAAGTTTTATGCACACAATAATTGGAAAAATAACAAGGATGCTAAATTAATACGGTTAAATGTCGATGATTTCTTATTTATAGCAACTTCATTGAGGGAATCATTAACATCAAGTTGAGATTTAAATATTTAATTGAAATCAAACAGAGCTAATATTTCCAATGAAATAGCTGGTTACACATTGGTAATAGTCATTTCATAACATATTGGTACAATTGTCTTTCATCTGAAGTAAATGTGTTTTAAACAGAAAATTTCATTAATTTGAAAGTGATATTTATATTCTGAAAGAAAATATGTTAATCAGATTTTTTAAACGATATTAATAACAAATTGATACAAATCATTCGATGAAAATCTCAAAAGTGTTCAAATTAAAAAATTAGCAGAAAACAAAAAGGATCATAGAAATGTCTCCTGGATGAAATATAATGCAATTTACGTGACTGTATTCTTTATATTCATCCATTCACATATCTTACCAAATTGGGCACTAAAAAATGTAGGTGAATTTCAAATAAAAAAACGATAAATTAATAAATGAGTAAATGTAAGGTCAACAGAGTAGAAAGAGATTATTTAACTTCAACCTTATCAATAGTACTTGGGGATCTGTGAAATTTCTGTATTTTTCATGCAAGTACTCAAATCTTAAGCTTTCTAAAAGTCGGATAGTATCATTTAATGTTAAATATTTGTAACCGCTTTTCTTAAAAGTAATGTTTGCATAGCAAACATGGGCCAATGTAATGATATGAAGAACTTTTAATTAGATATTTTAAAATATATCTAGAAATTATTTTACAATATAAAAATCATTTATTCTTAATAATCATTCATTAATGAAATTTTTACCATTACCTTGGCAGTAAGTGTTCTAAATAACTGAGATACATTATTCTCTCTGACGTTTTAATCTGCATCATATTTAATATTCCCTGTTTTAATTTATTTTTCTTATGAATTATTGCTGTGTCAACTCTGATATTTATCTTTATAATGATGATTATATTTCGGAATTAAATGATAAATATAAAAATGCATCTTATCATTTTTAAATTGTGATTTATCATTTTTAAGTTGTGATTTTATTTTAATACCTTAAATTAATAATTTCTTTTCAAATTTCACTTTCTTTGGTATATATAGTATGGACAAAGAGCCTGGGATGTTTAATTGCAACGTCAGCATTATTTTTTAAAATGCATTTTAATAATTCCATTTTTAACCTCAAATTGACATATAAATATACTAAAAAAATAGGTAATAAAAAATTATATTTATTCAAATGCTTTCAATATTCTGATGCTGCAATCGTCTTCCTAAGCAAATCAAATTGAGTTCTTCAAAATTCTGATTAAGTAATTTATATATTCGTTTTAAAGCAATGCTGAATTGTTATCACCATCAGAATAATGCCATTTAGCTGCATTAAGTGGAATTAATTATATTAATTCTTAATTTTATTAATTAAATTAATTATATTAAGTTAATTGATTAATTTTGAAAGTTATTGAATTGCAGAAAGAGTATCTTATCCAGGAAGTAACATGCATTAGTGCTAGAGAGCGTTATATTTAAATTTCATTTTTTCTATAATTTCATGATATAATTTACAGAGTAAAATATTAATTCGTGATTTGATTCTCTAAACGTCTTTTAGTTAACTATAGGCTGTTGAGTCATGGGCGATGTAGATTGAAACGTGGTGAGGCTGACTAGCAGAATTTTTATGACTAAATGTATTATTACAAACTCCAAAGATGTTAGGACATTTATTTGACAACCAAAGGCTATATAGAAACTCTTCTTTGTTAGCTGCAAATCTTAAACTGTAGGTCTAATCACAAGCATTCGATTCCAGATTTCATTCCATCTCAAATCTTTCATCTATGCTGACTTTAAGAACCAATACACTTCCCAATAAATCGATAGGAAATATTTTAGATAAATTGCAAAAATTTTCCTTTTTTTAATGACTGAAGAGACTAGATTCATCCCAAAATAATTCTTTTGTAGTTTCAAAAATGGCTATTTATTCAATTTAATTGAATTAGAGTAAGACAGAAATGTGAAATAGTTTCTGAAATTAAGTTGAAAGTGTTTCTGAGACGTTACATCTCCTCTTCTAAAGCGGAATACTATTATAAGAGGAAGTCAATTTTAATTCTCTTCTTTCTAATATTTATTCTATTGAAATATAATGCTTCAAGATGTAATGGATACGATGCTTTTGAAGAAATAAATCCATCACTTATCTTAGAATTGTAGTTAAAATAATGTGGCAAAATTTAAATATTTTTGACTATTAACAATAAAATCTCATAATAGCAATTTATGCACATAGAAAAATAAAAAAAAATCCTTTTATAAATAATTGAAAATTGATAATTTTGTCTAAAATAAGATTTGAAAGAAGAAATAATATAATTTCCTTAGAGAAAATTTCTTACACGATCTCATTATTTAAAATTTTAACAAGCGTAATGAATTTATTTTTATTTAAAAACCAACTGTAACAAAAGATATGATGGACTATTTTAATAATTCCCAAAAGAGAATTGTGCTATAAAATATAGAAAATTACGTATTGCTTTTAGATTTTATAGATATTATGCCAAGCAGATTTCATAAAACAAGAAAAAATACATTAGACAATTTATGTATGCTGAATAAAAAATAGTGAAACTGCAGAAACAAAGTAACTAAAAGAGGGAAATAAAGATTATTCAATAAAAATATATATTATTTTCATATTAATGGCTTTTATTATTTTAGTCTGTCGAAGAAAAGATAGTAAAATTTCATAATTTTTTATAAATTACTTGCCTGAATAAAATTACTTATAAAAATTAAATAAGGCTCACAAAACTGCAGAATACTCTGGTGGATGTTTTCCAATATCGCTTTAAGTTGTTTATTGAAATTTAACTTCTTTATTCTTTAATTTTATTACATTTTCTCTCTTATTTTTTCTCTATTATTTAGGTAATGTTATTGATAGAAATTCTTCATATTATTAACTTAAAAACTGTTGGAAAATGAGAATTAAATTAAAATTAAATCATCTATAGAATAAACTCCTGAAAGAAAAAGAAAAGAATAAAGTTCTTTCCGGTTCTTGAGTTATGAATGCTGTGGAAGAACTCTAAGTTATTTGATTAACTAATAAAATTGTAGAAAAAAGTTCGAAGGCTTGATGACTAATTTCATTAGTCCGACATGAATTTAATAAGCAATGATGCAAAAAAAAACTAATGCAAAATTGGACAGGAAACTGATCTAAGCTAATTTGCTCTGAAAAAGTAAAAAAGGAAGTTTTCCGCGGTACAAACTCTTGCTGAATGTAAATGAATGAATATTTGAATATATTTTGCTTTGAGAAAATTGGATTTCCAGAACTGTTTAATAATGTCTATAGAAATAATGTAATAGGAACAAATTTCTAATGCGATGAGTACTAATTAATAATGAAAAAGTAAAACCCAATCTATTTTTCTCATAACAGTGTTCTCATAACAGGGTTAACTGATGTTTGTGAAAGAAGTAATAGTAGAATTCTTGAGAAAATTAATTTGGGTCTGAAAAACTGATAATTTATTTTTATTATTATTTTGGTCGTAAACAGGAACTCGTTCTTTTGGAATTATTTTAATCATTTTAGATGCTTGGGCATTATGAATTATAAATACAACTGTTTAATCCTCACTGTGCATTAGGAAGTATTTGCTGCATATTTCGATTTTGTTAAATTTTGATATATAAATTTTGATTTAAAATTTCCAGATCCAAAATAATAAAATTTTCATTTTATTGAATAATGAAGCTTTTTTTAAAAATTTAATTAAAATAGCATTTTATAACTGATCTCAAAACAATTTTCACAATTTCTAAAGTATTTTTTTAAAGTTTTTCTTAAAATTAAAGATAAAAATTCATTTTTAAAGATGTATACTTTTTTTTCAAAATTGTATCTTTCTTATAATGTCTATAAGACTTTTGGGATCATAAAAGGCATTAAAATTTAATTAGGTAATAAAAATGTCGATTTTTCAAAATTTTATTAAAAGTAGAATTATTTATTTGCATTAATATTCCCTAGGCTGGGTTGCTGCCATTTTTTTTTCATTTTAAAATGTTCAGTTTCCATAATACATTTTTTCATGTATCTATAACATATATCATGAAAAGCTAAGATGCAGGTAATTCATTATTCAGTGCTATCAAACCATGAATTGATACATAAAATGGCTCTTAATAGTGGTATATGTACTAGTAAATTCATTAAAGACTGAAGTTAAGATTTAATTCTCCTTGACCTTTTTTGCATTTAAATTATTAAAATATAATGAATATACCAGTATGACATGAATTAATATTAATCTCTAAATAATATAAAAACCTAAAGACATGTGACAAAATTATTTTGAAAATTTTATTTTTACTCCATAGCATATCACTGTTCACTCTAAGTTTGAAATATCCAGTAAACAATATTTATCTTTGAAACACTATGAGATAATTTAAAAAAAGTTTCAATAAAAAAAAATCTGAAATTTATTTATAAATATTGATATTCCTTTATTTTCGATTACTTCTCACGCGCACTGTTTCATTGCTGTTTCTGCAAAGCTCTGTTGATGTATTTGCAATTTGTTGAGAAGAATTTGAAAGGCATATATTCAATGTATTTTTACTTGAAATTCAAATAACGTTGTTTCTTTTTCCGAATACAAATCAAAATATTTGATTGGATCTTACGAACACAAACACGTAGAGATTTGATCTTGGTCTAAATTCAAATACAAACAATTCAAAAAAAGTTACAATGTAAGTTCCAGGTTTCAAGGGAAATAAGCCGACGTAAAATATCTCAAATAAGAGAATCTTCAATTTCTTTCTTTTTCATAACTCTGTTAGATTTCAAGTTCTGCTGAAATCGAAAGAAATTTCATGGTGAATATTTTTTAGTGCTGAACTATCTCTAACAGAATGTGAGCTCTCAAGCGTTTTCCTGCAGAAATATTTTATGGTCACCAATTTTAAAAGATATATCCACTCCCTATCTAGATCTCTATTTCTTTCTGTGGAGAATGAAATATGCAAGCATATCGATGAATTCTTGCATGATTTATGGTTATACAAAATGCTAGTGAAATTTTGGAAAATGATCGGTAAAGCAAAGAAAGGATATCATCCACCATTTACTATTCAATTCCGTTTATGCTGAAAAGAAATTATTAAATTCTTTCAACATTCTATCCCTGCACATCATTTGTAACATAACTTGAAACATTATTATAAATACTCTTATAAAATTTATTATTAACAATTTTTGACAAAAAAAAATCTGAAAATTTGAATCAGTAAATTGAGAATAATATATATTTAAAAAAATGAGCTTCTGTAGGCAAAGTTAAGGATGTAATATAAACGTTCACTTCAATGGCGTTTTGATTAATTAATGATTAATAATTATACAAAGGTTTCTCTCCTTACTTGCGTCAATGCTATGAAAAAATACTATATTATTAAACATATTATTTTCTAATGCATCAAATCTTAAATATATAAGCTAGATAGTGGGTGAATAATTTATCGAAATTTAAATAATTGAAATTTTTATAACACATATCTTAAAAATGCTTTTCTTGTACCTTATGATTAAATTGTAAAACACTGTTAAAAAATACTTATTTTATAAATTTTCGCGCTAAATCCAAAAAATGTAATAAAAATATATCTTACTGATGATCACTTTTATTTAAAATCATTCATAAGAGTTAAAAAATTTTTTATTTCAAAGTCATTTATATGCTCTAAATATATAAATATATCTAAAAAAACATTTAAAATTAACTTAAAAATCTATTTTTAAGCGTAAAAATGATTCTTTTGTATGTGTCTTGAGAATTCTTTTATGAATAAGCAGACAAAATAAAGCTAAAGTAAATGCAATAATGTTTGTTTTATTTGGTGAAATAATTTAATTTATTGTTATTTAGTGTGCAAATCAACTAATCTGAAAAATGTTTTAAATTTGAAAATATACATTCGTAATTTTTAATTAATACAATGAAGCTTTTAAGTTTATTCTCAATGACATGTGGCACAATAATCAAGTCAAACTATGGATAACAGAACGTTTTCCGCATAAAATAAAAATTTAAAAATGAGTTAATTAATTTTTAATTAAATTTTTTTTATAATTCTGGTGTAAAAATTTTCTTTTGCATTTCTTTTAAAACATTTGATTTTTTT
>JAPMOR010117728.1:124435-186532 GCA_026543865.1 Argiope aurantia
TACAATGCAGAATTTTATACCTTATTTTCACTAAAATCTTTATTTCATTTATTAGTATTATTTTTATTAATATAAGTAATTATTATTATTACTATTAATATAAGTATTATTTTTTATTAAAAAATTGCTAATTATCTCCCCAAATAAAAGTAAAATAAAGTAAAATATGTTGCTTAAATATTCATATTTAACTTGTTTATATTTCTTTACAAAAATTATCATCAACCAATATCTACAACTGTAAATAAGAATATGAACAGTCTTATCACGAATGGAAGCTGAGCTTAACGTGGGCAAAGTGAGGTCACCAACTCATCGTTATTGCATGAGAGATTTCCGATTTGTTTTTACATTTCTCTCTTCCAAAACACTTGCGCTACGTGACACGTGTTTCGATCAGTGATCGTATGTATAGTCACCATTACAAGAGGTGCAGGAAGATGCGTTTGGTCGTTTGTGCTTTGTGGGAATGTTTATTCCTTATCTGCGCTCTTAATAGGATGGCAGTTTATTGCTAGCAATTAGGAGATTGCTTACGGCAGTGTTATTTTCCTACAAGACTAAATAAGTTTGGTTCTTCACAAAGAAACATTTCTTAGTATTCAAATTCTGTGATTTTTATGGAATAATCCGTGAACAGTTATTAGTTTTATATATGATAAAACGCCATAATACTTATTTATAAGAGTGTGGATATTTTTTACTATCATCTTTATGAAGGAATAATATCAAACCGTTTTTTGTTATTAAGATTTTGCTAATATTTTCTGCATAGTAAATTTTATATTTTACTTGCACTCGTTCGAAGTAACCGTTAAATATTTGTTTAACGCGATAAATATTACAACTCACATACGTGTTGTATAGAAGCCTCCCATTAGGATATTAATGAGTAATAAAAATTAAAATTCAAGATTAGAATAAAATCTTTTAAACTTAAAATGTACGTGAGATTTTTTAAAATCGGTTTGCAATCAAATGTTCTTAATTTCTAACTCATATTGTTATCAATAACTTCAAATTCATATTAATGTCTTCAATATTCATGATAATTAGATAATTTTCGATCAAAAAAAATTGCAGTTTGTTTTATTCTCTTTTGTTTTCCATAACCTCTTCTTTATGTTTCTTGTGTTAATTATATTCTGTACAAAGCACAGAAAAGTAAATAAAAATAATTATATATATATCATCTTTTTTTATGTTACGTTTTCAAAAGAGAATATGAGGAAACATAAAATATAAAAACGTACAATGACTCACATTTGCATCTATAAAAGCTTTAAACGGAACGTAATTGGGATAAACGTTAACGTAATTAAAATTTTAAAAAGAAAAGTATTAGAATAGAATAGTATCTCTTGTTTCTTAACTTGGAAACTTTTTGTGTGTAATTTTTATTTCAGCATTTTAAGTAAATTAATATTTATAAAAAAATCCTTTAATTATCGTTATCTGTATTATCACAGTGTTTAATTACAATCTCTCTCTATATATATATTTGGATATTAAAAAAACTAATATGTTGGTAGAACAGGAATCTTTGTTAGGAATGCTTTTCAAACATATAAACATCCCTTAAACATATTCAAACATATAAACATATACAAACATCGCTTTAACGACCCAAAAATTATATACAAAGGTAATTTATGAAAAAAATAATTAAAATTTAAAATTATTTAAAAAAATCGCGTGGATTTATTATTTTAAAAATTTATAAAAATTAGCAAATGTTTAATAAAATGTGTTTGCAAAATAGTATCATTCTTGTGTATTTCCTGAAAAATTAATTTCAAACCCGATGTGCAAAACCGGCCGAAACATAAATCAACAACCTCAAAATAAGGATTGTATTTTCAATAAAGTTGATGCATTTACTTAATTTTTGTTCTATATTTCCTTAGCTTCGAAAGACATTTGGGAATATGGTGGAATTTAAGTTAAAATTTAAACAAGTATGATAAGACAAAATATATTCATTTTTCAGTATTCCTATTTTCTTCGATCTTGAGAATTCTGCTGAAAGCAGTGATGATTAATAAAAATGTATCATTTTATACATATTATGTACAATACATATACAAGCATGCGGTATATTTAGGTCTTAATTTAAACAGGTATGATAAGGCAAAATGCATTTCATTTTTAAAAACTCTCATTTTTTTCGATCTTGAGAATTCTGCTGAAATCAGTGACGATGCATTAAAATGTATCTTTTTGTTTACATTATGTGCAATACATACACAAGTATGTCATATATTTAGGTTTTAATTTAAACATGTATAATAAGTAAAAAAGTATTATATTTTTCAATACTTCAATTTTCTTCAATCTTGAGAAATATGGAGAAATTGATGATGATTCATAAAAATGTATGCTTCTATACATGTACAATACATATTCCCAAATGTACTATACATACTATATTATGTGCAATACATACTATATTATGTACAATACATATACAGGTATGTGGCATATTTAGGTTTCAATTTAAGCAGGTATGATAAGACAAAATTTATTCCTTTGTTCAATACTCCTATTTTCGTCAATATTGAGAAATCTGCAGATATCAGTGATGATTCATTAAAATGTATATTTCTATACATATTATGTACAAGTATGCTGGTATATTTAGGTTTCAATTTAAACAGGTATAATAACAAGAAATGCATTCCATTTTCCAATACTCCTATTTTCCTCGATGCTGAGAAATCTTCTGAAATCAATGAAGAATCATAAAAATGTATCTTTCTGTACACATTCTTTCACAGGCACTTGAGTTTAGCATCTATTTGTATAAGTTTATCGTCATCATATGAAATGATAAAATCCTTCTTTGTCGATACTACAAGGAAAAGGGAATTACTTTGGTGCGTATTTCCGTATGGGTTGCTCCATCAGATTGCTATATTTATTATTTCGGTGAATACATACAACAATGCATCAATATGATTGATTAATTCTTTTTAATACATTTTCCAAGGATGTCTTGTAAAAAGCCTTTTTATGCGATTGCCTAATGCATTTCCAATAAAAGATGCATTTATCCTAAAAAAATGCAATATTTCTTTGAATTTTCTTTAGTTCTTAATTCATTTTTTTTATATATTACCTTAGCACTTCACTTCCGGAATACATATATGGTCCAGAAAGTCTTCTATCTAGTAAAAAGAGTAAACTGATAGCGAACGGCTCAAGGCGAAATCTTTTCTTTTAAATTTCTAAAAGAAGAATATTTCTATTAGATTATTTCAACTTCTGTTTTTCGTCTGGTCTTTATCTCAGACAGGGTAATCCAGAACTGAATGTGGTGAGTAAAGAAAATAAAAATTTGCTTTGTCGCCTCATTTTTTGAAATTGTCACTTATTTCTTAAAGTTATTGTCTTATAGGCAAATTTTTCAAGTAAAAGATAAATTTCGATCTCTCTCTATTGTTTTTTATATGTGTTGATAATATTTTATATATCTTCTTGAACTTTTGCGACTGTTTAAAATGCTTGCCTTCGACAGTTAAAAAAATTTCAAATGTTTTATACATCTGGATACTTTTTTTGTATTTTTTTATAATGGAATAAAATTTAACTTTTGTTAGTTCGTCAATTGTAAGTGCTATCATATTATCATGTTAATATCACAATGTATTAAACTATCAAATAAACAAAAATTTTATCTTATTAATATTATGGATATTAAATAATGAAACAGACAAAATTTGATGAAGAAACCATTGCCTCTTATATATACGTGTATGATGATGAAACCATAGCATATTATCAATGAATATGCTAATATTACTCCTGTGTGCAAGAAAATTAAAAAAAAATAATACTAAAACAAAAACTATAACAAGAAATAAAGTAATTGAAATAATGATTATTATTAGAAAGTTCTGTTTGGTAATAATTCCAATTATAATGTGCAAATGTAAAAATATCTAACAATAAAATATTATACACAACGTATTCACCGAAGAAGCTTCAATGTTATAGAGTGTAAAAATCGTAGAACCATGAATATAAAAATGAGATAAAGATTAAAGGAAAAAAAGAAATTCGGTTCAATTTTTTTTAAAAAATTCACTTTTGAACAAGTACTTATAACATTCTTTTTCTGTTAAAAGCATAACAAAAATTGATTCCTTTTTGACCTGGAAGCATTTTTCTCCTACCAAAATTTCTGAAATTATGGTAAAAAATAATAAGAGTGATTTTTTCCTAAATTATGTCTACTAAAAACTTGACATTCAATTATAAAGAAACTCAAATATATTTTTTATTTTCAATTTTATAAGATATATTTAATATGTATGTGCCCTTACTTACCAGTATTACCAATTAATATGTATTTTCTATGTATGAAACATAAATAATTCTGAAACTAATAATTTGCTAAAATATGGAAGAATAAATTCATATAAAGTAGATAATGGAAACCAAACCTAAAGCTTTATAAGTAAATTTATTCAAGAGTCCCTATAGCCACTCTCTTTTATTTTTAGCTCTCACCTAATGTAAAAAGTTAACACTCATTTAATGTTTTATGTCTGTTTAATGTTTTACAACTTAATATGTAATGTAAAATGTAATGTTTTTTTCCTGATCTTTTTCTGTACCAATATGCGTTTTCTTTAGAGGGTTCGTTATTGTTTGGAAAGGTCCAATGTCATCAAGTGTACTTTGTTCATTCGAGCTAGATGGGGTTGCTATACGGTGGCAACAACAATATACTAATTTTATACAATATAACAAGTTATACTAAGTTTCCCGAATGGCCTATGGCTAGGTCGGAGTATCGCACACTATATCCGCTATTTAGATGTATTTGATATTATTAAAAAAAATATTTTTAGACATAAGATCTATTTATTTTAATTGTTCACTTATTTAAAATTAAATTTATATTGGCATATTGGCAAAATGCTTTTCAATTCAGTCTTTTTAAAATAAAAAATGCAAATTACAATTTTACCAACTCTTGATTATTTATTTATAAATATATATTTATTGAAGAATTTTTGGAAGTACTGAAATGATAAAGTGAATTGAAATTGGCATTTTTTATTATTAGCTTTTATTAAAAAAATAATTATAGAATTTTTAAATAATAGGTAGCATGTCAGAAATGATTGATGACACCCTAAATGTATACATTTTTATTTTTGATAAATTATTTACTTAATTTTTTTGATAAATTTAAACTATCAGATAGAGAAGTTGAAAACGGTTTTCTAATGAATTATTTAAATGCAATTTAATTATATTCAAATCTGAATTCCCTTAAATAAGTAAATATGGTTATGGCTTAAAATTACGATTCACTTCATTTCAAACAATTCTAAACATATCAGCATTATTCCACCCAGCGAATTTCACAATTACTTATTTTACTCATTTCCTCTTTTCAATCATAAAATTAGTTCGAACTTCATGAAAGATCTTTCCCTTCACTCGACAGAGATGTCTTAGTTCACTTAAATGATTAAATATGCTTGAAATCACTTAATTACATGTTCAACTTATTATTGAAACTAACTTTAATTTTCTGAGTAAGTCGACGCCCGGTTCTGAGTAAGAATCCAATTAACACAGAAACTTTATTGTTGATATGCAGTCATCAATTCAGTTAATTAGAATTTCCTTAATTGAAACATGCAATCTATTTATCTTCGTGCTCTCGATCTATGACACTTATTCTTAGACTTAAGAGTATTTATTGTTGGTAATGTACTTATAAAATCAAATTTAAGGGATCAGACTCAATGTAAAAGCCGCAGTATAAGAAAGAAAACTACACTATAATTACTTAGTGTATGTTCGAAAATAATTTGAACTATAAACATATATAGAACTGTTTATTATGCCTTTATTATAAGTGATTATTTCAATATATGAAAAGCATGAAGGTATTTTGTACGACTGCATGTAATTATTGTGATTATGTATTATGAAATGAAATTGGAGAAATTAATTTGAATTTACTGCGAAATTAATTATTTATGTTATGTATCTTCAAAGCAATTTCCTATTTAAACATGTTTTGGAATATTATTAATGTCCATTAGTGAAAGTAATCATTCGCATTAACGGAAAGTAAGGCAATATTTTAATGTACAGGTATAATTATTAATATATCCAATCCAATTATCAATATTGATCTTAATTTGTGACATTTATTGTTAAATTTCAAAATATTTTTGGTTGGAATTTGAAAATTCAGAAATCAAACGGATCTTGAAATAGAAGTGTTGCAATAAAAATATTTACCATTTTTATCTCCGAAAACAATTTAAATTTAAAATGCTTACAAATTAATTTAAGTAATTATTTGCATCTACGAAAAGGCAGAAAGTATTGCTATGTTTCCAAAAGGAACATAGCAATACTTTATTTATCCTAAGATATCACAAAAAATGATTTATTTCACAAAATAATATTTATTGTCTATTAAAAAAGAACTTATATTTTATGCAAGTTGCAAGAAAAATCGGATGTTTCTGATCTTTGAGCAGATGTGAAGAATATTAAATATATATAAAATTATAATTCGTATCTAAAATTCGAATTATTGAAAACATATAAAATAATTTACAAAGTATTTGATTAATATATATTAAACATAAAATAAAATTTCGATTGAGTTCATTAATAATGAAGAAAACATAGATATTATTTTACTTACATAATACATGTATAAACGAATCTAATTCTTTATATATGTTTATAAAAGAGTTAATATAGTTCATAAATAGGAAATTAAAATGCATTATATGTATATTATTTTAAATATATTATTATATTATAAACAGTATATCAATAAATAAGCATATTATAATTTTAAGTAACAAGATACATTTTTTGCACGCTGCTTATTATGCATTTTAGAAGTCTTTTAAAGTCAATATTTGTTCTGAAATTTTTCAGAACATTTCCCGGGCAAACGATAAATATACTTAACGCAAAATGAATATAGTAATTTTTGATTACCCTGAAATATATATTACTTTTATATTGATATTTAACAATCTGTAGGATAAAACTACCATAATATAGTATGATTTTGGAGATGTTGTACATTTTTCATGTAACATTTAATTTCTCAATACAGCAAAATTTATATTCATGCACTTTATTTATGTACTAGCCGCCTTTGGCGACCAGCCGGTTCGCCAGTATTACCGCTCGCTACAATTTTCAATTAAATATTTTAAGTAACTGGTCGCTTAATAGATTCTCAAACAAAACATTTTTAATCATCAAATTTTGATAGTCATACCAAACTTATACTTTTGTTTAGATCGTTTCGTTCAATTTACTCTATATATTTTGCTAATTTGTTGTCATTTCCGGTAAAACGTCAACTTTAATTTAAAGTGAAAATGATGAAATTGCAATTAATATAAAGATATTTTTTAATAAAACCAAGCGTTTTATTTTATTTATCATCTTTATTGCTATTTATTTATTACTATTATTATTGACAATGAGTATTGCAAACAGAATATCTCGGTATTTAAGTCTTATGTGAACTACAAAATATTTTTGATAATTTATGTAATATCTCAAAGAATAATTCAACAAAAATTTCTCAGATTTAGCATAAAATTCAGTTTTTAGTTTTGCTTTCAAAAGGATTGAAATTTAATCAATAATAATATTTTGTTCCGTATTATAAATATATTTGAAAAATTATGAAATCTAAATTTAATGCAGTAAGGTATCATATTCTGAGAAATATTCTAGACACGCCAAATTTTAAATAAATGAATGAATGTCTCTATTTTCGACAATCAACTAAGACTTATTTATGAAGTTTTGAATGTTAAAAATTTATAAAAACTCAACATTTTCATTATCTTAGGCCAATTAATCTTGAGAAACCTGCGCACTGATTGGCGTATTTTCTTTGAAACGATCGATGGAAAATCTAAAATTATCCTTTTTTTTTGTTATTGAATAGTGATTTTCAAATTTTCATAAATCAGTCAGTTTAAGTGATCGATTTAGTTGATTGGAAATTAACTCTTTTTATTTAAAATATTAGTGTTTCAAGAACATTTAGTTATTCGTGATTTCCACAGCAGAAGCTATATGTAAAATCAAAAATTAGTTATTTATTAGAGCATTTATTGAATTAAGTAAAATATAATCATTTTCTATTTAAACCATTTTAGTATATCTGTTGTGTTCATGCGGCAACAAAAATAGAATGCAGACAAACTTATTATGAAACTAAATCTTATTAAATTGTAGATAATATTATCAAATTTACATCAACTTATTTTCATTCAAAATTCTAGCATCGGTTTTAAACAACAAATTAAAAGTTCCAAAAATATCACTGTTGCCAATCTGAATTTCACAATATTTACAAAATGAAATTTATAATTATTAAAATAATCGTTTGCTACTTTTAAATAAAATATTTACGATTTATGTCGCAATAGATCTGTGTCTTACTAATGGTTTACAAATTAGCTGTGTGGCCCTGATTTGAATGGATATCCTGTTCATATTAAACAAAACTTGCCTTAAAATAAAAATGATTTATTGGATTAATAATATAGAGAGTGTAAAAGATCATAGAATAATTTTTCTTGAATTTATTTTTTAGAAAAAAATAGTACTTCTTATTTGTTTCATTTCCTACAGACGATTTCATTTCCAAAAAGATTTAATTTATTTTTAATTGGAGCTTTAATCAATGTGATGGCAACACTTTGAAAAAAGCTATTTTTTCCCAGGAATGTGAAACGTTTATTTTTATTTTGTTGAAAGAAAATTTTGAAAAATAGAGTTAAAATATTTATTTAAAAATTCATTAAAAACAGAAATTTAATTTTGATGTTAAAGCATTGGTAGCATTTAAAAGATAAATTTTTGATCTTTATCTTGATGTAAAAATCTTTTTTGTGCGGTAATATTTTCGGAAGTTATAGCAGAAACACGCCAAAATTTCGCTTAATTTTTAAATAAATACAATTCTAATTAAAGATTCGAAAAAATAACCCCCAGGTGCACATTCCTGGCCTCCAAGGTATACACGTGCCACATTTGGTAGCTGTAGGTTGAATGGTCTGGCCTGTAGAGCGCCAACACACACACACACACATTGAGCTTTATTATAAGTATAGATAACTTCAGTTTTACAGATTAATCGTACGTAGTTTTATTTGATAATTTTTCATCAATAAACTTTTCCTAAAATCAATGAATTGCATATCCTAAATAGCAATTCTTTAAATTAAAAATAGTATTTCTTTTATTAAATTTGAAACATATAAAAACTTTGAGACTTTGAAATTTTTCACTCATTCGAATATTTATATTAATTTTTAATTCACGAAAAATATATAGCTTATAAAAATCAAAATAATAATAAAATATGCCTAAATAGTCTTTTAAGATGTTAATTATAATTTGCATTTACATTACTTCACATGTATTATGTTCTAAAATAATTTTATTCTCTTTTTTTATAAATTCTATTTTTTTAATTGATTACAATATATTTAAAAGAACCAACTTTCTGAAGTTTTTAATTAAATTTTATTTAACAGAACTTGAAAGTCTTTCTTTAAATAAAATTGAATTAAATATGTTAAGTAATTTGTTTCTCTATTGATTAGATGGAAACTATTTATTAAACTAACTGCGCATATTCCCAAGTAGAAAAAAATGAAAGCAAAATTCATTGGATATTAATTTGGGTGTCTAAGATTTAATTCCGTGTGTCTAAGATTGAATTCCAAAATTTCTAACAGGCATGCTTGTTAGATCAAAATTTACTATTAATCTATAAATATCAAAAATTACAAAGTAATAAATATGGCTGATTTTGTTAAAGAAAATTTAAATTGATTATCAAATATCGCACTATAATATTAGTTATTAAAATTTTGAATGAAATCCTTATTTTTAGTTGTAGAATTTTTACATATTACACAGATACTGTGAATTTCTTAAGATGCGATTTCCGTTTTATAAATAATGGCCCCTTGAATAAATTTACGCTTTTAGAGTGTTTCCGTAAAAAGTCATGGCAGCAACCAGTTTCTTCGACCAGTTTTAATGTCAAATTGTTGTTACAAGCAAGGATTTTATAGCATGTATGATTTTTTGATTTCGCAAACGATTTCTGATTTGAGCAGAAAAAAAATAAGACTTTATTCTTAGTAAAATAATTCAGCTACCATTTTGATGAGTTATCTTAAAAAAATATTTAATTATATTGATAATTACTATGCTGTTCATATAGTACAGATTTTAAATTTCCGAGTTAAATTTCATGCAAAAGAAGAAAAATTCAGAAAATATAATTTCAAAAAATGCAATTTTTTAAATAAATAATATAAAAATGCAATTAGAAAAAATGGATTTTCTGATATTTGATATATAAAAGTTTTGATCCACTGAAGCATTGAAAAAATAATCATTTAAAAATGAGTATATTCAAAAAATGTCGAAATTCTATATGAGCTTCAAGATATTTAATGGAAATTCCAATTCGATTTATCAGCATAAAGTAACACAGAATATATAGATAAAATTTAAATAATATTTATCCAAAAATGGAATTCATTTACAAAAAATTATTTAATTTTTTACCATGTTTTTCAGTGCTTTCAGAGCTAACTAAAAGAGCATAAAAGAATAATTGGTTCAGTTTTCCTGCATATTTCATAGAAAAATAATGTGCCTTGTTTTTTCAAATTTCACCGCAAATCTTTAGACATTTTTTACCATCTGAAGTAAGGAATGTATGATTAATTGAAATGAGGAAATTCTGTTAAAATGTTTTATATTTCCCAATAGAATTAAATGTGATTAAAAAGCCAACCTGCTAGAGAAACCGATATTTTTATTTATTTTCAATCATCGTGCAATGCAAAGAAAAAACATGTTTACCCTCATACAAATTGATATAGTAGATATTGATCATATGGGTATAAAGGTTTTCTGAAGAATGATAAAATATGTAAGTTATTTTTAATGATACAAATTCCTATGTCGTCAAAGAAAACTATTATAATTTTATCTCTTTCAAGGTGTCTTGCAAAATTTCTTATATTTAAAGGAAATAAAAAAAATCTAAATGTTTTTGGCTCATTCTTAATTACTAATATCTTAAAGTTATTTTATTAAACTCAAAATATTTTTGTGGGCAAATGATTTTCATTGATTATAGATATTGCTTTGTGGAACAAACATTTGTTAAAAAAAAGAATAAATAAAATAAAATAGTTTTGGAAACTTATTTAAAACTTTTTATGTATATATATTTAATAAATATATTTTTATAAATATATATTTTTATGTATATATATATTATGTATATATATTTAATTTTCCATTTCATTAAAAGTAGCGCATAAATATTTTGTAAATTAAATGTAAATAAATTTTCATTCTGCTAGAACCGCATTTAAAAATATTTCGCGCTTTTTATTCAAATATGTGAAGATAAAATAAGAGGTTATTTTTCAAAATAAAACATAATAGGAAAAAAAATGTCATAAATTAAACTGTCATCTAAACTTTGTATTTTATATTAAATGGAACACAATGCAGCTAATAAATCTAGATACCATAGATAAATTATACATTTGCTTAAATGAAGCATTTATTGTAAAGTGAATGTCGTCGCAGTTTCGAATGCATCATCATCACACTTGGATATTAATTTAAATAAATATGCTGATCATTTGGCTCAACTCAATTAATTAGTATTACACAAAACTATGCAATAATTGATCGTAATAGAAATAGAAATACCAAAATGTATTAAAGCGAAATCAGAAACACTTGTTTAACCCGGTGGAAGGTGCACGGGGCTCAGTGTCACCCCATGCTTCAAAAATAAACAACCGTGGGAAAAATATTTATCTACATTCAAAAATCCTTTTAGTATCCTCCTACCTGACACTCCCCTTGGTATCTGTATTGCCTTTCCTTTCTTCGCGTGTAGCAATCATTTCTTAGAATTCATATGTAACGGGGTGACTTAGTGCCCCGTGCGACCAGTATCGCTTCGAATTTTTTTCTTATAGACAGCGTAATATCGTGTTTTGGAGTGTGTTCGTAGTTTTGTTTGCTGGTTTACTTTATAAAAAATGGTGTACAAACGTAAATTAACAGAGTATGAAAAAGAGATGGAATGTTTGAGAAATCTATTAGATGAAGTTGAATCTTCTGATGAAGATATTGATCAAGCCAATGAGAATGAAACTGATGAAGAAGTATGCAGTTCTCACGATAGAGAAAGGGAATTTAAGGAGAATGATGGAAATAAGGAAGAATCTGAATTAGCAGAAAGAATTTTTGTAAGCAAAAATAACACAGTTTGGCAGAAAGAAAAACCAAACCAAAAAATGAAAACGTCTTCTCAGAAAATGATATCTCATTTGCACGTAATATAAAGGAATTGCAGAATATAAGAAAATAATATAAGAAAAAGAAATTGCACGTAATATAAAGGAACCTCTGGAAAGTTGGGAATTTTTTTTCAATGATAAAATCATACGATATATAGTAGAGTGTACAAATATTTATATCGAAAAAATATCGGTAAATTATTCCAGAGATCGGGACGCTAAGAAAACAGATGAGGTAGAAATCAAAGCACTTTTTGGACTTACGTGGCTTACATAAGTCATCGCTTACAAATGCGCAGGATTTGTGGGCTACTGATGGATCAGGCATTGAAATTTTACGTAACACGATGTCATATAAAAGATTTATTTTTCTTCTTTCTTCTACGTTTAGACAATGTGACCGATCGTGAAACTCGGATAAAAGTTGACAAACTGGCAGCTGTGAGAGAATTTTTTGCTAATTTTAAGGAAAATTGTCAAAAAACATACACCGTCTGTGAATATGTCACACTCGATGAGAAGTTATAAAGGTTTCGCGGGCGATGTTCTTTTCGACATGTACATGCCCATGAAACCAGCAAAGTACGGAATCAAAATATTTGCCTCAGTTGATTCCAGAACTTTTTACAGCTACAATATGGAGATATACGCAGGAAAACAACCGGAAGGTCCGTTCAAAATTGAAAATTCGGCATTATAAAGCCAGATCCAAACGTTTGGATCTGGCCGAAATGTAACAATGGATAACTGGTACACAAGTTATCCTCTAGCACAAGAACTTTTATCAAAGAAAATAACAATTGTAGGAACCCTGAAGAAAAATAAAGCTGAAATTCCCAAAACGTTCATAGAAACAAAATCTAGGGATGTTAATTCATCTATTTTCGGATTTCAGAAGAATATGACACTAGTATCGTACGTCCCTAAAAAAGTCAAAATGTGTAGCTACTATGCATAGCGATGACAGCATTGATGAAAATGATAATAAAAAACTAGAAATTATTCAGTTTTACAATGCAACAAAAGGGGGTGTCGATACCGTAGATGAAATGTCTGCATCATATTCGACAGCTCGAAAAACCAATAGATGGCCGATGGTTGTTTTTAATTGCGTATTGAACGTCGCCGGGATAAATGCCAGAGTTGCTCTAATGTAAACAAAGACCCCTCCCAAAGAATATACCAAAAGAAGAAAATTCATAAAAAGTTTAGCATTATCACTTATAGAATCACACATGAAGGTAAGAAAAACTATGCAAATGCTTCCTAAAGAACTCCGTCAAAAAATCAATGAAGCCAATTCCAATGAATCAGAGGAGATGATGCAACGTCCAACAAAAAGATCAAAACCTGACAAAGACCGGTGTGTTATATGTCCAAGTTCCAGGGATAATAAAACAACAATTTCTTGCACAAAATGCGATAATTTTATTTGCAAAAATCATACGTCTTATGTTTGCCAGAAATGTATAATGATTGAGACTCACTGATACAAATATGTACTTTTTTTATATATATATGTGTATGATTTCTGAATGTATTACCATCCTAAATATTAAAAATATTTTTATAGGTTAAAAATTAATGTTTCTTAATTAACTATTGCAATTATTGTTTATTATAAAATGATTTTTTTTAATTCAGAGCACATTTTTCAAATAAAACAGTTTGGGGTGAACCAGTCACCCCGCGCGATCTGCAGCGTCAGTGTTAGGCGCGCGACTTCCGCCGGGTTAAAAAAAATCGTTGTAATTATAATCATCGCTGCCTACGTAAAGTGAGATTGATAACTTTATTTTAAGATATTTAAGCATTAATTTTCGACAGGTGTTTCATAGCCAAAAATCCCATGTTAAATCATAGAAGGGCACAAATTGGCCATTTATGGATATTACTTAATGGAGGAAATTCCATGCAGCAAATATCTCTTAAAGTCAATATCGTATGTCTTGCAATAATCTTCATGCTTGAGAACTCTCTTTGCAGTAAGAGAGATTTGTGGTTTAATGGGTGAGTAATGACGCTTTAAAGAAATGATTTGCTAACTTTGAGTAGTTTTATATTTTTTATGCTTTTCTTTAACCAAATACATATCGGGAATTGCGCATGTTGGACATATTTAAACTATCTGTAAGGCTTCAAAATGTCTCTAGTTTCCCATGATTCGTATTATATCACCATAATTAGGTGCCTATGAAACTAAAGAAGAAAAAAAATGAAAATTAATTCAGAATGCTAAATTAGTTTAGAATGCCCATCCAATGCTTTTCTGAGTTATAAGACATTGCCAGCATGCGAAAGTAGTTGAAACAGCAACGTGTCTCTACCAAGTAAGAACGTCCATCATACTCATGACTGCATAATATTACGACATTATTAATATTATAATCAATAATTAATAATAAATTAATATAATTTCATTAAAATAATAATTGAAGTACAAAATTTTCAAACTGATGTGAATTTCTTAACAGTTAAACTGTTAAGCACATAAAACACAAACTAAAAGTTTAGCGCTTATTTACTTTTTAAAAAAATAATATTTTTTCTTTCTGCTTTCATGGATGCATGCGGTTGTTAATTCTTTCCCAAAATTGATCCTTTTATGTTCATTAAAATTCCTCAAAAATCTGCGAATGTCTTTTGAATTATTTTATTTTAATCATATGGAAAAGTGTATTATAATACATTTTTTAAAAAGATACTTCTTATTTTTTATGTAATTAAAAATTAACTAATAACACACCGGAAACGTAAATGTACAAATATATTTTTATCATTTTGCTCTTTGTCATTTATATGGCTTAAATGTTTCTTATCTTAATAATAATTATTATTTGTTTTCTATTCATATCACACACACATAAAAAAAGACTTATGAAAAGTAGAGGATTTGTCCACAAATATATTCTTGATTTTATGATGGACAACCCAAAATAGAGCACTAAATTCATGTGAACTATGCTTCAGTAATGATTAAAATCTGATCCCTCATTACATAGCTACTTTTGGATCTTCTGTACTGAACTGTGATTAAGTACTTTTAACTGGATAACTACTAAACACTGGGAACTGCTTATGCAATTAAACGAGCTTCAAATATCTGTACTCGATAAGAGCCATTAATCCATAATTTGCTATTTCAAATTAGAATTTATATGCATGGTTTTCCAACAGCTTCATTTATCTAAGCTCTCCAAGTCAGTATCAGGAAAAGCAGCCGTAAACAAACACAAGATAACCCACTTTAATTTCCTTCTCTGCTTGAAAGAGCAGGAAATGTACTTAGAGTAAAACGAATGAAATCGCAAAATCATAATTACCTCGTTTATCCTGATAAATTCGAACAAATAACTTTTAATGTGACTAATACAACAAGGTTAAGGGATAAACCATTTAATACTTGATGCACTTGAAGCGTAGTAACCGGCATTCTCAATTTAAATCCTTCTGTTAATAACAACGGGACTTCGAAATTACAAATGCATTTTATTCCTAGCAATTCATTAATCTTCGCAGAAAGTGTGATTAATGAAGCCAAAATGCGTCGCAGTTTGTTTCACTGTATAAAAATAACAAAATAAAAGGCTTTGTTAGCATATCATATTACTACACTGAGCTGGTTTGAATAATGAAAGTACTTTTAATGGTAATTCACGTTTTCTTAGAACATTCTTTAAGCATTCGAGAAACTCTGATGTATGAATTAATATTCTAAACTCCAAAGAGCGAACGAACTTTGTTTGTTACACTATTTCTATACTTAATTTTATAGACGCTTTCTGTGTGAAAGAAACTTTCTCAGCGATGTTGAGTGTTTGAGTTGGTTAATTGGAAATGTCTAACACCTCATTTATTTCCTTTTCTCCTTTATGCAACTCCTTAAATGAGTTTAAGGTCATTTTTAACCTCCCGTTCTTGCTTTAAGCATAAAAATGCTTTAGATATCATTAAGATCAAATTGGATGGCAAGTTTTTGAAGCATGAAAAAATGACTTTTTTTAAACAGAAAATCTTGCAAATCTTGCAGATATCCATTATTTGGCTTCATTATAAATAATTTTCGAAGGGTTATTAAATGAAAAATTTATGCATACATATTGCATTTTTATTTAATAAAGACTTCGAGATTTCAACTTGCTTCTATTGACAAAAACACTTTGAACTTTAATAAAAGATTATATTACAAAGATGTGATATTTTTTTTGTGAAGAAGTTCATGTATTTTTAATATTAATTTTTTTAACTAACAGTAACATATTATAGTCTTTCATTAGAATATTTCAACTAAATAACTCGAATCGATTAAAATGTGAAGTATGGCATTTTTAATAGACTTATAATTAATCAGATATTATTTAAATAATACAGGTAAATTCAAGTAGCATTATTAATATATATATATATTTACTTATTCTTATTAATTTTCATTCAAGAATTATTTATTAATAACTATTTTGCGTTTTTATTTATTGAAATATGGGCGTATGGTGAATTAATTATACACTATATTAATAAAAATGAAAATTTCTTGACCGTCATATGAATCTCTTTCACTTGATTTTTTACTTTTATTATAACTTAAATTCGAAATACTCGAATAACTCGAAAGACTTTTATGAAAGTTTATGATAAAATTTGAGATTATTTTTATCACTATGTGATTTGTAATTTTCCCAGGTTTCTGCCCTAATCTGTTTATTTTCTTGAATGTATGCACCATTAAATATATTATTTAACTTATGTTAAATATTATATATAATATGATAAAGATTATTCTAAACTACAAAAAAATGTGAGAAAATGTATTATATTTATTATTGAAAAGTTTAGTAATAATACAATCCATCTTAAATAAGATCTTTAATTCATATACATTTTGACAACAGTATAATTCTAGTTTCTCATAACAGCACTGCATTTTTACTTATAAAGTTTAAAATATTTCAATGAAACATTTCCAAAGATTTAATAAAACTTTTAACTCTGATATTATTTTTTCAACATTAAACAATGCAAATAATGTCGAGCACAAATTCAAATTTGATTTCATATAAGACATTCTAACATTTTTGATGTTAGGGGTGTATGTAATAACACCTCTAACATCTTTGTTTCCGATTGATCTGCTAAACCTTCTCTTTTTCTTACCATTAAATTTTTTGTATAAAGATTTATCTATATCTAACTAAGGATAATGTAAACAATTTAATTCCATATATATATTTTTACTATGATAGTAAGTTGCAACACATAATGTAATGCTGATAATGCGATTGGCACATTATTTAGTCTAATGGAATTCACAATAAAAAAACTGTTTGCTACCCAAAACATTGGGCAATTTTGATATTTTTTTTTCATAAGATGTCAGTGATGTGTCCATATTCTGATTTTTAAATTATAAAAATAACATGAAAATTCTTTACCTTTTCTATGTTATATGTAACTATTTTTTGAATGTTTGATTGTATATAAGCATTTAAGTCCCAAAATTAAATTTGATAAACTAGCAATTAAGATATTATGCATTTCTGTGCTCCTTACTGTTGTATAATGTAAAACAGGATAAATCAAAAATTATCCAGAGCTTCTGTTCAAATTTTTAGGTTTTCCCTTTCATTCATTTTGCGATGATGTTTACCAAAACAAAGTACCATTCTTTCATAAATATTGGAATGTTCGGAAGGCACATAAAATTCTTGTAGAGTTGCATTTCCAGCAATTTGTAAACCGGGTGATTTAATGCATCAATAATAGTATACTCATTGAAGCGCAAATAATTCTTGATATCAAAGTGCCGATTTCTAGTCCAAAAAAGCGACGTTCCATTATCAGGAGCAATTTCCAAGTACAATTTCTTCTTCCTGTAAAATGTGATATCTACTAAAGAATAATGCATTAAACTTTCTTAACGACAGATTTTCAGACAAACGTCATGGCTATTTTTCTGTCTAGAATATTTGTTATTTTTCTGGTCAGTTTTCGCAATTATATATATCCAGCCATCATCGGATTATATAAGTATCATGGTAGGATAGGAGGTTTCCAGGCTGAAAACCAGATACCTGATGAAAATCTATCTAGTGAAAAGATATAGCGAAAATAAATTAAATTACCATTGTTTTCAGTGTTGAAACCAACCTAATTGATGCTACCAAAATAAAAATAAGTTTCTAATGGTGAATTAAGATACCACAAATTTGTTTGAATTGAAAAAACTGTTTTCGATGCATTTCTAAGGATTGTTTGACACATTAAATAACCTTTTATGGCTTGAACTTAGCTACAGTATTTCATGAATATCTTTCCTTCTTTGCAAAGAGTATCAAATGCAAAGAATGGAATTGACGAACAAACTAAAAATTCATTGCATGAGATCATTTACAATAAAACCAGATTCTTCTTAAAAACAATTTTTCTTAAATAAAACTCTAAGATTATTTCATGTATCTCCAGAAAAGCAAACGCCAAAATATATAACAGAAGTAGATGCCCTGATAAATCTAAATGATGAAAGGGGAGAAATCCGTTCTTCATATTTGATTTATTTTGTCTATATTATGAAGCTAAAAACAGAATGCGCCATCAATAATAGCCCCAAATATTATGAGATATTACATAATAGCATTAAATAATAAAATATAATATCGCACAATATTGTTTACTATTATTCAACAGATTGTGCTACTTAATATTATTCAACAGTTTGTGCTGAAACTAGTGAACTTATTACTTGTAGCATTTAGCTACACATCAAAATGAGAAAAAAATTCTTAATTTTATTTGATAAATTCCCCTGCATTTTTACATACTCTTTTAGCATTTGGATTGGACTACAACACAACACTGGTTGTGATGTCTTATTTCAGTCGATTCTCCAAGATCACATTTTCATTCTACCTAATAACAGTTGCCATCCACAGAACATAAAATTTGATGCAAGGAACTTAATCTTCAAAGATCACAGAAAAGTGTACGAGTAGTAGTGAACTCTATCCTCCATTTAACTGAATACCATTAAGAAAATCGCTTTTTCGACCAATTAGCAAAAATATTTAATTTCATTCTACAAATTTGTGCGCAAGACAGGTACTAAATTATATTTATCTAATTTTTTTTTGTTTATTAATAATTACATTCATATCCACATGAATAAAACAATCATTTTTATCAAATTTAAGAAAAAAATAATTGAAAATTAGTTAGATCTATATTTCTAGTCAGAGAAGAATATAAGAAATTATGTTCAAATAGTTTGCTACGTTTTCGAGTTATTATACGCTCGATGAGGCATATAAACTTTACCTATATGTGTACCTATATATGTATGTCTTCCAAACTGTGAAATAAATCTAAAAATTTTATGTGAAGAACCCATATTACATTGTAATTTTCTCCCTCAATATTTCTTTCTGTTATCACGATCATAGGTCAAAAAAAGCGACAAATATAGACGTACAATTTCATGAATTTTATTTCCCGGGCTCACGGATGTCTAAAATACAGATTTTTTCAAAATATGCAAACAAAACATTTGAGCAATTATAAAAATTTCACTTTCTGTAGTTTGCATAGAACAAAATAATGAAATATTACTCACACAGAACGTTGCAGAAAATGAATACCAATTTCTAACAAAGTATTTTTCAGTTTTAAATTATGATATATTACTGTATTCTTTGGCTTTTTTATTAAGAAAAACTGGAGTACTATATCAAATCTTTTGAATCTAGCCGTTTATCATTTTTTTCATTTCTTCTGGATTCCTTTTGAAGGTTCGTAAGAATTCGGTTCGATAAGAAGGAAAAATTTATTGCGAAACGATAGTCATTTTTAAAGATTTCTTCTAAGCCCGTCTAATGAATAAACTGTGGATTATGGCCTTCATGTGACTTTTTTTTCTATTTCAGTCCTTAAATGATAACCAAGAGCTTTAATAAGTAAGGAATAAAGAAGAATTCAATATAGCTGAGCAATAAAGAAATGGGAAACTCCTACGCGAAATTTTCGATGGGTTATTTTCCGAATCGAAAAATGTGATTAATCTGAATAAGAAAATAAATTTGTTTAAAAATAATTGCTTCTTGCTATTCTTATAATTCTCTAGAAATTAAAATAAGATAGAGTAAAATATGTATAAATAACTCATAATTTAAATGTAGCGATTTACTACTTTTAATGAAACATATTTATTTTTAATTCAAAAGTCCATTTGAAATCCAAATTAAATAAGGAGATTTAATTCTAGTTGTTAACTTTTAGAAATATAATTTTGAAAAATTTCTGTATTTTTAGAGAAGTATAATATACAATGGTTAGAACTGATATACCATTGAATGAAATATTATTTACATAATATGCATTGTTGTGTCAAAAATATCTCCCAACAACTTTGAGCACGAAAATGATGTTTTTTATAGCGATGACGATTAAATTATAGTCGACTCAGCATTGCAGTCGAATGTGGAATGTGTATCATACATAGTAAAAATTGTAAACATCAATCTGGAAATTGTAAATTGTATTATAAATGTAAAATGTACATTTGTAGCATTGGAAATTGTACTACCGGAAAATTGTACATTGAAATATATATTCAATGCTTTGTATAATTGATTGTTAATGTTAGAACATTCCACAAATTTTTTTGATTAATTTGTATTTCTGTTTTCTCAGGAATCTAATTTTAGAATTTTCGTTCTCACAAGAATCTAAGTTTTGACTTTCTGTTTCCCCTGTTGCAGAAATTCAAAACACAACATTATTTGATTTCCAAATCTTTATCATTGAATTATTTACCATTAGGCAAAAAAAGATGAATTTGTACCTTGTAATATCTTTGACTTTTCTTCCAGACTATAATCACAATGTTCTTTATATTATGCATATCTTATATATTCTAAGCTGTATCCAGCATCATAGACGATATATGAAAATGTTAAATTGCTTCGAATATTTGTCTATTAACTATTTATGAAAGAAAATTCATATAAAATACTTTCAACTTATAATAATTATATAAAAATTTTATAATTGAATCAGTATTAAGCTTAATTATTGCAAAATGGAATAAAGTAAAATTTGGTGAGGGCCGATTTTACAAAATTATAAATTGATCTTGGGGTCGAATGTCTCAGAAGGGCCTTGATTTTTCTTTTCTCGTTTAAAGTAATACATATTAAGATGATCAACTAAATTTACTTTTTAAACCATTTTTTTTTTACTTCAGCTATTTCTTTACCTATAAAATGAAATTTATAAAAATATATCAAAATGTACCTGATTTCCAAATCCTTCTGAATTATTTTAAATTCTGAATTATGAAATAAATTTTTATTAATCTATTTTCCTGATGGAGCAAGGAAAATGACTGTCACTATGAAGGAAATTGTTTAAAAAAATATAGGTCGAAAATTATCATTCTTTCAAAGAATTTTAGGAAGCTAAAATATTTCTTTAAAATGCCGTATGCCATGTATTCAGGATATCATATTACAACATGTAAAAATTTGCCGGCGTCTTGGGATAGGGGTAGCGCGTCTTCCTCGTGATCAGGGCGTCCCGGGTTCGAGTCCCGGTTTGGGCATGGTTGTTCTTTCATTGTTCGATGTGTGAATGTGCCCTCCTGTAAAAAGGGGATGAGCAAGCGAATGAGTGATGCGTGCGTATCTAAGTCGTTCTCTTGGCCCTAGTTGGCGCTACTATAGGAACAAGAGACGCACCCCCTCAGGCTTAAACTCGACTGTCACTGACGGCGGGGCTTGTCCGTGGCAAGTGCCATAATTACAAACAAAAATATAAAAAGTTTGTTCCGTCAGTATATATTTTGGGCTTTTGGCATGAAATCATATCATGATGGATTATATTGAATCTCTATTCAAATTATTGTTTTTTTTCCTCATAAATATAGGTTCCAAGATTTTGATTAATACCAATGCTTCAAATACATTTGAATTCGACATATTGTAAGATTCTGACTTTCTGCCTGCCCATGCATATATAAATATAACATTCTACCAAGAGACAGATGATAGAATTGCATTATGTTATTTTTGCTGAAAATACACAGATTATATCCAATATCAAAAACAAATTAACCATTTAGAAAATGCGAATTATATCTTCTTCAGATACCGTCGCGAAGATACAAAACATTAGCAATATTTACATTAGATATATCATACATTTTACCATTCACTTTGGGTAAAATATAGCATACTTTTGGCTGCTTATAGCTACTCAGATATATTCAAAATGATCTAAACAATTATTGTTTTTATTATTATTAATGATGTAAATTATCATTATTACAAAATTTACTATCCATATTTTTATGAGTAATTATATGAATTTTAAATGCATATATTTCTAAGCGTGTCATCAAAAATTTTATAGAAAACAATTGTTTCAAAATTTTGCAGAATTCGAGAAATATATTTATTTGCTAAATTGATAAACATTATGACGGATAGATATCGATACCTTTGTAATTTCCATTTCCATTATTATCATAAAAATTGATGAAAATGTGAAAATGACAAAATGTTTATGGGAAAGGAAAATTTGGATTGTGAGAACGTTTATACTGGTCCCCCCCCCCAAATGGTTATCCAAGATATTTACTTTACCTTACTTAGGAGGATATAATTATTTCTGTACAAATAATATCAGGGTCATAAAAGATTAAAGGTAAAGCTATGAAGTAAACTGTAAATAAGTATATACCAAATGAATGTTAACTTCTTTAATAAAATAAATTACTTCAAAAATTACCAAAATATATTTTAGAGCATTTAAATAAATGACAAATGTCACGTAGCTTGCAATTTCTTTTGAATTAAAACAATATGTGCTATTTGGTAATTCAGTGTCTTTTGTGAAATCAGATTTTTTTAAAGTTAAAATTCAGGTTTTCATATAATTATTCAAAAGAATTTTATCAGTCATTGCAAACTTTTTGCTGCAATATTTTACAAATGAGATTAAACTCTAAAATTTTTCATTGGAATTTTAGATTCCTTTGATAATTAAATATGCAATTAGAGTCAAAAATTTTGTTCAAAAAATTCAGGAAGTTTGATTATTCAGTTCCCTGCTACCATTAGTTTAAACATATAATTATTCACTAGCTTGATGGAACACGAATTTATAATCTTTTATTTAATAATCTTTGGATGCCAAATGTAAATTATATTTGCACTTTTTAGAAATTTATCATTAAAATTATTAAATTACTGTTTCTATTTTCACTGAAATCAATTCAAAAGTTTGCTTTTAAAACATAGAATAATGAAACCTTATTATTATATAAAATATGAATATTTGATATTTGAAATAAACTAAAAAATATGTTAAATAAATAAATAAATTAAATATGTATTTCAGAGTATAATTTTTTCGCAAACATGTTTTCAAATTAAATTTTGAAATGTAAGTAAACTACTTGCCGAAGGTAACACAAAATTAAGGAAAATAAATCACAATTCCAATTCAATTTTACTCAATTCGTAGATAAATGAATTACTTATTCAATTTATATAATAAATGAATTGTTTATTGAAAAACCACTTTCATGTAGTATAAAAAATTATTTAAATAAATACTTAATAATAGCATTGCTAAAAGAACTCCTTTAAAAACTACTCATGTTGATAAAATGAATTTACGTTTGTTTTTGGATCAGATATAAAATATTCTGAACTAAATCAGCTTACACTGATTTTTTTCAATTAAGTTTATACGCAATTATGAAAAAATAGTTTCTAAGAAAATACATAAGTATTAAATAAAAAAATAAATAAATGGGTATTAATAATAAAATAATATTTAATGGATATATCTTATAAATCCAAAGACTGAATAAAAAAGAATAAATCGAAAATTCGGTAATGTTTCTCTAAATTCAGAAAAATGTATTTACAATTGATAGCTTTTTCCTCGCAATACAAAAATATTTGTCGAACATATATTTCGTAAAAATCTAATTTCTTTAGGAGCAACATTTCGTCGAACTGTTTTTTAAGTAGAAAATAATATCTTGAGGGAAACATGTTATTTTCAAAATTAGTGCATTTTGTTTTTGTTTTAATAATTTCTGAGTAAAGTCTCTAATGTATCAGCATCAAAATCTTACTTTTGCATTAATATGTTTTTTATTAATTTTAGAACGAGGGATTCCTCTACTTTTGATGCATAGAAAATTAGTAAAATTAAAACAGATATTTTTTTTTCAGGATTTACATTTTAGTATTATTTTTGAAGATATTATAATTCTTATATCTCATTAGTATAGATTACAACATTATTGTTTCTGAAAAGTCTCGTATGTCTTAAAATACCTTAATTATTACATCTTTTTAACTAAAAAAATCTGCTTAAATTTACTCGAATACTAAAACATTTCAAATGCTTAGATAACTTATTATTTTTAAAATTTTTAAATGCAATTTTTTATTCTTCAAGTCGACTTTTACTCCAAGATCTTTTGATTCCTATTTGGCAAGAAATTACTTCATTTTAATTTCTAGCGAATAATTACATAGAGTAAAATTAAAAAGTTTAACGAAAAGGAAATAATAATTAATAAAGATATGTTGAAATTTTCTGTTAAAAAGAAGGAAAGAACGCTTGCATTATTTTCTTTTAATTTAAGGATAATCAGAAATAATATTTCGTAGCTCTTCAAATTTGATGACGATAAATAAGAAATGTAAACAAATGAAAATAACCAAACATTTATTTTTAAATCTGGTTATCGGTCTCTTAAAATGAATATCAACATTTTCTTGAAATTCATAAAACTGACGAATTTTATGAGATCATTGTATTTCATAAAAAGGAAATCAGAACTAAATGAATCCCTTAAATGCCTAATTTAGGGCGGCAACGTGGTCTCGTTTAGGTGTACACATACATCGAATATGATACTTGGTCACACATTTAAATTTATTTGATGCAGTGATTATCATTGAAGAAGTTGGATGACTAGTTAAAAGCATCTCTTTGAAATAGAAAAATTATAATTTATCAATCAAACATTTTACGACAGTTCAGGTAAAATTTTGAAGATATTGTAGCGGATTGTTATAAGCGAGGATAGCACCTCGAACTTGTGGTTCGAAGCCAAGTAACTAGACCACAATACAAAAGCAAATGCTCGTGTAACGTAGCGGTTAACTGTCTTAAAAGCTTCCACTACAATATGAAGGAAGAAACATTTAGCTGTGAATTACACCATCGTCCTATATATGTATATATGACAGCTTGTAAAAATGAATACCAATAATGTTTTGATGGATTTTTTGAATATCATATTTTTCTTGTCTCAGTAGTATAAAATAAAGTTTTTTTGAGAAAATTTTAAGTTTCTTAATGTATTACAATGTAGATTAAAAATACAGCACATTCAGGGTTGTTAAAAAAGACAGCATAATCAGGGTGAAAATCAGAAATGAAGAAATGTATTGCAAAATGAATTTACGATGATGAATATTACAGAATTGATGCAATTCTAATACCAGAGTCGGAAAAAGGCGAACTGAAACTATGCACCTTATTTTCGATTATACATACTATCTAAAATACTCATAACTCCTATTGCCTTATTATATTGACGTTTATAATTTTTCGTTATTCTTTTATTCCTGATTAAGTAGCAAAATGATAACTCTAATAAAAAAGACATATTAATATGAATACTAAATAATTAACTAACGTGCTTGAAAGAAATAATCGAAAGCAATTCAAACGCATAAAAACTGAAAAAAAGTAATCGTTAATGACTGAAAACCCTCATTTAAAATTTAAAAATAATTATGTCAAGGTTCATCGACAATTAATTGTCAAGATTTTTTTATCGTGCTTCAGAAGGAAGGAAAACAAACTAATCAATCATTCTGCCACAAACAATAATAGCGATTTGTTTTCCTGAAAGTCAAAAATGTTGCGTCCAACACCAATCGAAAGCTTTCGCCTCGGGTTAGATCGGACAGATTTTAAGGGACACTTTTCCTGTATCCTAGACTACAAAGCCATGGTGCTTGAAAAACCAATAAGACTTGGCAGGAAGAAGCAGGAGTGGCAGGATTTTCTGCCTTGCAGTCAGAAAATGGGTGCCTGTTGACAAAGGGACGAAAATAAATCTGTTCATAGGAAGGACGGTAGGCAAATATTGGATTGGAATTGAAACTTTTCTTCTTCCGGAAACTTGTAGCCTTAAAGATGGAGACGCATTTCTTGACATTTTTCTTCTTTATTACATGGACTAAAAGCGGTTGGAAAATATTTCAAGGACTGCCTGTCAGTTGCTGAATGTATGTTGCAACTTGTTGCTACGTAGCATAAAAGTATCATAGGTTAAAAAAATTTTAATTCTGCATTCTATATTTAATTCTGAATTTTATTCAGTTAATTAAAAAATTATGGTTACTACTTTACAACAGGAGTACAGAAATAGAGGTTTTACAAATAACGCAATGGAAAAGATGGTTAACATTTTAAAAAAGTGCCAAAGCTTCATTTTATTGGTCGTGCTTCAGAGTTCCAATAATAATAATAATAATATAACTCTGAATTTTAGAAATCGGAAACTGAAATGTCTATTAAATTGTTTGATTCTTTCCAAGATACATCCATTTTTAATAAACGATACTATTTATTATTTTCTTGTTATGAAAATTGTAACATCAAAACGATAAAATATGGTATAATTCAATCAATATTTACTGTTTGAGACAGCCAATTTTTTCCAACATAGACAATAACAAAAAACACTAATTAATATAAAATCTAAGATCAGTTAATTAAATTGGATGATCTATTTATTAATTCTACAATCAAATATTATGGATTTCATGGGAAAATCATATCAATTTAAATGATTTGACATTTTATAAATCAATTATTCTTGAAATATATGAATTCAAATTATTACTATATATTTTAAAAACTGAAATATGGTAGCTAATTTTTATAAATTGCGTTGTAGTAACTATAGAAATTTTATGATATTTAAAATCTTCATTTTATCATACGAAATGCTTTTGAAAGATTTTTAAATTTTAATAAAATCTAAAATTTAGTGTTAATGCACATTTTTGTGCACAAATAATACCTTCTATTATATACAATAACTTATGAAATGAAAAAATAGTACTGTAATTATGATTTCCTATTATGTTTTTGAGTCCACTGCCAATTAAAGTTGGCTAAATTTTTCAAAATGTTTAAGGAGTTTAATTCCGTTTCTTAATTTGAATAATTCTTACATTTGTAAAAAAATTTAAAAAAATTAATATATTATGTAAATGTTAATCAGCATATAAAGTATGAATTTTGCTTTCCTTTTAATTTCTAATAATAGGTTATCGTATCATTTTGCCATTTCTTTTTTGTTAATAGGATCATTTATTTCAGATATTTTCATGTCTATTTTAATAGCGTTTACATCATAAACATATAATTTATAAGAATGGGATTAATCTTTCTCCCTTTAATGAAAATTCCATAATTCTATTTTTGAAATATTACAATACTATTTTTAAATATGATAAACTATTTGATTGAAAATTAAAAAAAAAATATTTAACAGTTAAAATGTCCATTTCGAGATAAACATCTCTTGATGTTATATTTTCAAAGACTTGAATACATTTCTTTAAAATGGAATAAAATGAATATAGAAACTAACATCGTCTTACATACAGAAAATGCTTTTAAGAAACATGTCTGCTCAAAGTCCAGTTACAAGACATACATATGTTTGTTCACTGCATTCAGATATCACAAAGAAATCGATTCGTAAAAATTTGAATTCCTTTCTTCAGAATTTGGATAGAACATCCAAAAGAAATAGTAACAAGAAAAGTAGGAAGCGCAGAGAAAAGATGTCTAGATTATGTGGTATTAGAACAAAATGCTAGAAAACATTCACTTGTAGCATCTCATATATAATATAATGAAAAAACAGATGGAATATTTTGAGATTGCTGAAAGAATGACTTGGGTGTTTATGCGAAAATATCTTTCAAAATATTCTTTTCAAGATATATTGTATCGTTCCGGACGTATGAGAAAAGAACGTTTTCGATATATTTGTAGTGAATCGACTTAGTGACGGATAAACTGAAAGGATGTATATATTCCGTCTTAGGTTATGAAGACGCAGAAACAACGTAGCAATAGATTTTTAGATGTAAACCGAACTAGTAGGAGGAAAAAAAAATATGAGTGTATCATATGACTGTTTATATTTTTCCCCTACATATGCGGTATAGTTTGCGTGAAAATATATAACTGCTGTTGTAAAAATGTGTTAAAAAACGATTGCAGAAAAAAAATAAACATTTAAGTTTCTTTAACCACTTTCTTTAAAAACACGCACTTAAGGTACATGCCTACCGACAGAGACAAATTTATTAAAAAAATCCCCTCTAATGAGCTATTTCAGTCCATTTTCTGGACGAATGCGATTGCAAATAATGAAAAATATTGATCAGAAAATTCTTTGCCAATTGAGATTCTATAAGATGTGTGAATTTAAATTTTTTAAAAATGTGGAAATTGCAACAAAAAGCAAAATACTCTACAAAAAATTCTATTGCGCATATTCCAATTATTTTTATGCCCAAAATATTTACAGCTGTAGTGAAGGGAATGAACTAGAATTTAAGAATTATGTACATTTCCAAAAAAAAATTATAACTAATTGAGTATTTCTGTATTAAAAATTTCACAAAATTTGTTTTTAAAAATTACATTAGGCAGCTATAAAAGAAAAACTACTCATTTCAAAGTAATATCCCTAGTTCATTACCTTTGACACACTAAAGATGACATATAAGCAAAGTTTCAAGGCAATATATTAATAAGTTTTTAAGATATCATGTTTTACGCATGAAACTTTTTACAAAATCCAAATTCTTCAAAATATTCATTTAAAGTTTTGATTTGTCTTGTACTAAAAATGTTTTGTAAACATAAATGATGTTCAAAAGTAGATGTAATTGTCAAATCTTTAGGCATACAAACTACTCAGAACGTATTCTAATATGCGTAACTTGTTGATAAAACATATAAAATAACTTAAAATTTAGGGAGACATGTATTTGATAAAATATTGGAAAATAATCATCTACTTCCGCTTTCGTTTTTAGCTACAGTGGTTTATAAAGCATTATATATCTCGGTTTCTATTTATCGTAGAATTTAAACAAACACAAATTTGAAAACCCAAATAAATGGCTTTAAAATAAAACAATAAAAAATGTGAATTTTAATCAAAAACTGCTTTTTAAATGTAGGTATATACCTTTATTAATTTAATGAGAGGTATGAGAAATTATGTATTTATCAATACTAAATTTACAAATTGAGCTGAGAGTATTACATTAAAATAAAGTTTATTAAATTAATTGAATAAATAATACATTGGAGGGACAATTTTAAATCACTGAATCAGATTGTTTATCAATTTAGTAAACAAAATATATTTCTCGAATTCTGAAAAATTTTGAAATAATTGTTTTCTATAATATTTTTGATAACACGCTTAGAACTAAATGTATTTAAAATTAACATAATTACACATAAAAATATGGATAAGAACTTTTGTAATAATGATAATTTACATCATTAATAATAATAAAAATAATAATTTTTTAGATCATTTTGCATATATTTGAGTAGCAATAAGCAGCCAAAAGTATGAGTGTTTACCCAAAGTAAATGGTGAGATGTAGGATATATCTAATGTAAATAATAATGCTAATTTATTGTATCTTCGCGACGATATCTGAAGAAGATATAATGCCCCTTTTCTAAATGGTGGATTTGTTTTAGACATTGAAAATAATATGTATATTTTTAGCAAAAATAACATAATGCAATTCTATCATCTGTCTCTTGGTAGAATGTTATATTTATATACGCATGGGCAGGCAGAAAGTCAGAATCTTACAATATGTCGATTTCAAATGTATTTAAAGCATTGGTATTAATCAAAATCTTGTCGGCATAGTTTTTGGAAAAAAAATTACATACTTTGATATCATGCGCTAATTACCTGAAACATTATTTCATACCGAAATTATATTTGACTTTGCAATGAGATGGCATTTTTGAAGGATGTACGTTATTGCCACATTGAGGAAACTATATTTATGAGGGAAAAAAAACAATAATTTGAATAGAGATTCAATATAATCCATCATGATATGCTTTCATGCCAAAAGCCCAAAATGTATACTGACGGAACAAAATTTTTATAATTTGTAATATGATATCCTGAATACATGGCATACGGCATTTTAAAGAAATATTTTAGCTTCATAAAATTCTTTGAAAGAATGATAATTTTCGACCTATATATTTTTAAACAATTTCCTTTATACTGACAATTATTTTTCTTGCTCCATCAGGAAAACAGATTAATAAAAAATAATTTCATAATTCAGAATTTAAAATAATTCAGGAGGATTTGCAAATCGGGTATATTTGGATATATTTTTATAAATTACATTTTATATGTAAACAAATAGCTGAAGTAAAAAAAATGGTTTAAAAAGTAAATTTGGCTGATCATCTTAATATGTATTACTTTAAACGGAAAAAGAAAAAATCAATTCCCTTCTGAGTCATTCCGACCTCAAGATCAATTTATAATTTTGTAAAATCGGCCCTCACCAAATTTTACTTTATTCCATTTTGTAATAATTAAGCTTAATACTGATTCAATTATAAAATTTTTATATAATTATTATAAGTTGAAAGTATTTTATATGAATTTTCTTTCATAAATAGTTAATAGACAAATATTCGAAGCAATTTAACATTTTCATATATCATCTATGATGTTGGATACAGCTTTGAATATATAAGTTATGCATAATATAAAGAACATTGTGATTATAGTCTGCAAGAAAAGTGAAAGATATTACAAGGTAAAATTTTTGATGGCACGCTTAGAAATATATGTATTAAAAATTCATATAATTACTCATAAAAATATGTATAATAAATTTTGTAATAATGATTATTTACATTATTAATAATAATGAAAAAATAATTGTTTAGATCATTTTGAATATATCTGAGTAGCAATAAGCAGCCAAAAGTATGCTATATTTTACCCTAAGTGAAAATGGTAAGTGGTAAAATGTATGATATATCTAATGTAAATATTGCTAATGTTTTGTATCTTCGTGCCGGTATCTGAAGAAGATATAATTCGCATTTTCTAAATGGTTAATTTGCTTTTGATATTTTATATAGTCTGTGTATTTTCAGCAAAAATAATATAATGCAATTCTATCATCTGTCTCTTGGTAATTTTGAATGTTATATTTGTATATGCATGGACAGGCAGAAAGTCAGAATCTTACAATATGTCGAATTCAAATGTATTTAAAGCATTGGTATTAATCAAAATCTTGGTGGAATAGTTTTTGGAAATATTTACTTACTTGATATCATGCGCTAATTACCTAAAACATTATTTCATACCGAAATTGTATTTTAATTTGTATTTGACTTTGCAATAAGATAGCTTTTTTTGAAGGATGTACGTTATTGTCATTTCGAGGAAACCATATTTATGAGGACAAAAACATAATCATTTGAATAGAGATTCAATATAATCCATCATGATATGCTTTCATGCCAAAATCCCAAAATGTATAGTGACGGAACAAAATTTTAATATGTTGTAATATGATATTCTGAATACATGGCATACGGCATTTTGAAGAAATATTTTAGCTTCATAAAATTCTTTGAAAGAATGATAATTTTCGACCTATCTTTTTTTTAAACAATTTCCTTCATAGTGACAATTATTTTTCTTGCTCCATCAGGAAAATAGATTAATAAAAAATAATAAGGTTTAGACAAACAGTTTTAATTATAAATATATTCAAAATGCAGCATTTGGAAGGCACTTGAATAACTTTTTTTTCAATTTTTTTAATATCGGTATCTTAATGCCATATAAGCAATGGTTGTTCCTTTTAATCTCGCATTTCTTCTTTATCATCTCGCTCATTACCACCTCTTTTTAATGAACTAACTTGAATGTCTTATGGTTTCATCTTCTTTATACTACATTTCTACTGTTTTAAAATACTTTAAACATATACCTCTCTCTATTAGATAGATACTTCTTTTTTACAGCTCTGAATACTCTTCTATAAAATAGAATATTTGTTACAAACCATTTTCTAGTATAAACAGAAAGATAGATTAGATTACTTATTTATATGTAAATTCAATCATGGAGCAATGATTTTTAATTTTGCAATAGATCAATTTCATCAAACCTATTAGAAAGGTAATACATCTTTATAAGGAAAAGGGAAGAAATGGCTTTTTAAAAATAATATTTCAATAAGAAAAACCAGAAAAAAGACCAATTCTGGAAACATTAAATCCCAAAACTATGACTCTAACTCGTGAATCAAATTTAAATCACATGCTTTTTATTGATTTGTTGCAATTTTGTTATTATTTTTAAATCTATGTAACAGTTAGAAAGGTATGCCTCTAGTTACTATAGAGAGAAATAAGAGTGAACCAAATTAGTATTTAGCTAAATTGTTTATGTGTCGATTGTGTTTTATCTAAGTGATTGTAATTAGATCTTAAATATGATTTTATTTGATCTAGCCGGCGTCTGTCATTCTTAAATCACTCGGTCACAGTTAAAAATTGCTGAATACCATGAAATCTTTTTTTAAAATTGTTAAGCTATGTCGAAAATAATGAATATGAAAATTTAACTAATCGACAATAATTGATTAGTATGATTAGAAATGTAGTTGTATTCCTTATCTCTAAATAAATCTAATCATGACACTATGATTTATAATTTTGTAATATATCCATTTCATTAGAATCCATTGGAGAAAACTGTTGAAATTTGAGTTTCTTCAAACATAAATTATGAAGCAAAATCATGTGCATCCATAGAAATTCTTTGTGAATATAATGATGCAACCCGACGCAACTTCTCCCTCTCTCTCTGTTGTTGAAAACAGACTTTCGCAACTTTAAAAAACTACTGAAGCGTTACTTCATTCTACAAACGACATTTTAATTCAATATTTGCCGTGTCAAGTTAGCGATTTTCAGACCAACTTAGCTTGTTTATCCGAGAGGAAGAAGCCATGTCGGTTCGCGGCAAACATAAGACACGAAAATATTTTCAACGAGTCTTATTTGTCAAGCATTTGCATTTCGATCTCATCTGTCCTTTCCAGTCTTCTCCTTCGTTTTTTAATTAAATGTTAGCTTCAAACTGCCTCCATTTCACCTGCTCCTTAGCGAGATAACTTGAAATGTTTTCACTTTCTCTTATTCTTTCTTATTCCAGCGTTCCCGCGTGTCGCTTTAAAGCATGTTGTACACGCCGCCTCGCACCAACTCAATAGATTTTTCTTTTCACAGCTCTAGAGATTCTTCAATAAAAGACGGAGAGCCTCGCTGGGGAAGATAAACCCTCCTTTAGCAGCTTCACGTGCGATCGAATTCGGAGTGAAACTCAAAAATGTTCATTAGAACGTGTGATCTTGGTGAGTGCTTTTTATTTAGTTTTCTTTCTGTTTTCTCTATCAAATTGAATAGGATGCGTTCGGCATTTTAAAAGCTTCGACTTTTCCCAACGAAAAGTTAGAATTTATTATCTTTCATTCTCTGAGGATTGGATTAAGGGAATTGAAATGGCTTTACATTCTGTTTCAACTGGAGCGCAATCTTAGTAATTGTTTACTTACGCAACATTCAGACCGCTGAGATGAAAAGAAAACCATTCACTAAAGTCTTTAATAACATTGATTTTTGATTGGGTTTTCGAAATAATCAAAATGAAGCTCTTTAACCAAATGCTTGATTGAAATATTTGAATAGACTAAAACAGGAATGTACTATAAGGCTTCTATTTGTCGAAAGTTCCTTTCGTTCACATTCTTGTTTTTTAATTTATTCAGAATTCGATTTGTACTCCTCACATCTAAAAGTTCCAAGGAACCTTAAATTTAAAGCATTTAATTTAATAAAATTGCATGTATTGAAAGAGTTTGAATAACATTCTTGGAGAAGTCTCATTTACTAATTCAAGTCTACTAAATTTTAAATCATAAAGAAGTTCAACATGGATATTTATCTCCAAATAGAAGCTCTAACGTGCTCGTCGATTCTTTCTTGTAACTATTCAATACAAGAAACGAACCACAGTTATTACATTTAGAAAATTAAAAGAAATCTCTAAAATATTTTCCTTGATTGCACATAAAAATCTTCATTTGGACCATGATATATTTATTCAAAAAATAAGACACTCAATTGGTCGAAGAATTACCTGATTACTGATTACATAGTAATGGTTGTTTCTGAAGACTCTTTTCATAGACAAGCCCGCAGACGAAGAGTGCGTTTTTGCTACTCATGCGTTACATTCGCTTGCACAACCCCTTTTTAGATGGGAGCGAATTCACGCACCTCACAGACAGAACGCAGACGAAGAGCAGCCATGCCCGAACCAGGAAGCTCAGATCACGGGGAAGACGCGCTACTCCTATGCCAGAACGCCGGCATATATAGTAATGGAATCTACACTTTTGAATTTTATTTATATTTTTTGATAAGAACTTCTGTTAATGTATTTAATTCTTGTCATGCTAGATCAAGTTAACAGCATATTAGTTTTTTTTTCGAATGGATCTTCTCTGAAAAGAAACATCCGGTCGCACAAGCAAATCCTCTTGGACAATACTACAATGTAATTATAGAAATTTTTTATCTGTTTACGTGCGCAGTTTAGAATTACAAGAAATACTATCCCAACAACACTGGCTATTTGAAAGAAACTCTACTTCAGTAGAAAAAGAAACTCTCAGTAGAAGTTTTAAACTCTTCTTTTATTTAATCTAACATAAAATAAATAACAACAAAAGACGAACTGATAGACGACGAAATACAGATAACTTCACTTATGAAAAAATGGCTCACTTCTACAGTATATTTTGCAAAAAAGATGATACTTGCATTTTTTAATTAAAAATCTAAAGTTGGGTGAATAATTTTCTGGTCTATAAAATCCAGCTTGTCCATCAAAATATTTATGTTAATAATCAGTATTCGATCATAAATGCATACTGTAAAGAAACAATAACTATTATAATAAGTGAATGAATGCGTCTTACATCATTTTAGATTTCTATTTCTACTATGAAGACAGTCTCTATTAAATTCAGAAAATAATATGCTGTAGAATTTGTCTCTTCAGTGCCCTTTAAGACCTAGCACCCTACTAAGGCAAGAAGAAATATGAATTATTATAATAAGTGAATGAATGCTTCTTACATCATTTCAGAATTCCATTACTAGTATGAAGTCAGTCTCTATCAAATTCAGAAAATAAAATGCAGTAAAACTTGCCTTTTCTGTGCCCTCTAAGTCCTACCGCCCTATATAGGAGCTAAAAAATTTAATTTCTTGGCGCCCATATAAAGTGATTCATTTGATTTTTTTATTCAAGGTTATTTTCAGTGAATTACTACCACTAATGAACAATTTCAAAATGTTTCGAATGTTTTAAGCAATAAAAAGATGATGAGGGAAACACTTATCCGAATACTATGTTCCGCAAAAAAATCGCACACATTTCAGAAAAAAATTGTGAATATAAACTAAAGCCCAGCAGGATTATTGATCTAGTAGTAAATGGAAACGATAATTACAGAGTTCTGTAATGAATTCTGACGGAAGTATAAAGCAGATCTAGCACATTCCAGAAGAAGAAAAATAATTTCCACATTTGGTAGTATTACCTGCTATCATTTTATTTAGATGCTACTGTTCAGGAAAAACAAAACTACAAAAAAAAGTAAGATTTTGATGACATATTATTTCTTTCCTACTGCGGTTATACTTATGATACAATGCTACATTATATATTTGTGTAGCATATAATGGTTACAAAGAAATTATGTTTTTGGAATTTCTCTTGAGACGCATTAGTATTCGCATTGAGAAGCATTCTGATTACTTTTACAGAACAAAATCATATACTCTTTATGATTGTAGAATTATGTATTGCATGGCAAGAAGTACATTTACTCCCTGTAGAACAAGGTTCCCTTTGGGTTTTAATTTTTGTTTTAAATATCAAAGGGAATGTCACTAAAAAGGATCTTGCATACTACTCTTACTTTTTACACAAAGAATTTGGTAATAACACATATATATTGGTTGTTAGTTATCACAATTGGGTGCCCAATATGGAAGAAAATGAAGGACAATACTAATGAAGAAAATGAAAATGGTGATTTTAACTATTTTCAAAAGGAAAAAGAATGTCCTTTGGTTGATAAGGTCATTTATCTTAATTTCATTTAATGATTCATGCCTAATTTCTCAACAAATATATATTTTGATTGATAACTTTGAAGATGTCAGAATAAAGACATATGATTTATATATCTGCAGAACTATTGAGAAGTGATAAAATGAAAAATGGATGTGATGTGAGTAAGTAGTACTAGTTTCGCTAAATAAAAGCAAATTGGCAAGTTTACGCTTTCATATTTACTATAGGTAAAATAGGTAGTAATTAATAATAATAATAAAAACTATAAAGTGGTTCAAATTTACAGGGTACAGAGGATTTTATGTCACCCCACATTTTTGATTCAATCATCGGTAACTAGAGAATACTCCAAGTGAACAAAACGCTAGAATAATAAATATTTTTTACAATGCTAACAGGATAAATTACTCGTCCAAAAAATTTAAAAAAAAGCAATCTAACAAAAATGCAGATGAGCCTTACGGAGCTTGGTGAAAAGGAATCTGATAATATGTGCAGAAGAGTAAAGATCTTTACTATGCACTTGACAGGATTCAACAGTTCAAAGGGATACACATGTTCAGCTAGCCTAGACAATGACACTCGAACCACTAGGTCATTGAGATTCCTTTGCTCACTGTGATTGCTTTGATAAGTTTCTTGATGTTTATACCATTATATGTACTGTATCATTAAAGTGTTAGGACAAATTTCCAATTACCTCAATGTATTGTGAAAGCATTCATAGACTCTTGACTTGCATAAAGAAATTAATGACTTTCAGTCACTTTACTGGAAGAAGCGAGGACAACAGCAAGGTAAAGAAAATTTCGATGGAAAATGATTTGAATAGTATACTGAAAACTCTGCTCGAACATATAGCTTTATTATCTATATTAAACTAAATTGTTAATTTTTTTACTAATTTTGATATATGTGCGTCTATTTTCAAAATATTCTATTATTTCTATTCTTCTAAACACTTATTTCCAAATAATTTGATGAAAAAACGGATAATGAATGACTATAAAGTCTAATTATCAATGGTAATAAATAATTAAGTTAGGATATATGCAATATTTCCTTGATTTTGAAAAAAAATGATGGAAAATAATAAAAATAATATAAAAAATAAAATGGTACAAATAAAATGAAACAGTAGTTTATTAAAATTGTAGATCAACAGCAAATGGAAGCAAGTAATAAAATGAAGTTTGAGGTGATATATAGTATTTCCTATTATTTGAAATATATTCTTACATAACAAATTTGTTATTGCTTTTAGAAGCTGAAGCACGCGTTCCTAATTAACTATCGTCTCTAGAGTAATTGAGAACGAACCGAGTTAATTGAGAAAGTTCCTGTAAGTGATGCTAGTTAATAAATGATTATTTGGGGGGGAAAATAATATTGCTTAAAGAACTTGGAACAGAAGTACATTCCTAAAAATATCATGCTTTCATAAAAATTTAAACGTTTCCTTAATCCAAACTATCTTTCTTGAAAAATAAGAACAACGGCGGTAAAATATGATTCCAATCATTCTTACTGACACAGTCAACCTGGCTCTACTTTGAGAGAATAACTTAACTGAAGTACAGTTTACAACATCATAGACTTTATTTTGTCCTTAATTTATTCAACAACAATACACATTTTTCAAAATTATCAGCAGGAAACAGCATTTCTATAGGAAAGCAAAATTCAATTTTGTATAACTGCTTTAAAATGTTTTTAATTGATACATTTTCATTATTAAGTATAAAGCTTTCACACTGTAAACTGAATTATGGAAAAAAATTCCTAAAATTACGTCAGTATTTCTATGAATTATTTCCTACTACATTCTTTCAAATCCTTTTCTGCTCAAAGTTTTGGAAATTTAAATTTCGATATAACTATAAATTTATATTTATAGTTATAAACTTAGTAAATAATAAATTGTGTTTGTTTAAAGTCCATACTCCTGGCAATTATAAAAACTCGATAATTTCACAGACTTTAAAATTAAAAAATAAAATTAAAATGATTGGATAATGAGAATGATTAATTTTTGAACAAATATTGTTTTTTAAACTCTAATAAACTTTAATAAACTCCCCCTAAATTGAAAAGATTCTTCCTAAAATTTTTTATATGTACTGAAATACATTTTAATAAATGAAATTGGTGATTCAAGCAAAAAATGAATTAAACTTATGCAATAAATTATATTAAAATAATATATATTTAACAAGAATATATTTTTGCTATATTATTACGACAATATAGTTAAAAATAATAGGCTACAGTATAAAATTAGAAATGATGGAATTTATAAATATTCGCTTGTATATCATCATTTTACATCGTTAATCAAAAATAATTATTTCCAGGATTAAGGAAAGCTGCATAAAATTATATCACTAAAGTTATCAAATATTGCAGTTGTGTACTTTGAATAAACCATTCAATTGGGGAGAAGGAATTTACGCAGAATTTTAATTTTCCCTAATACAGAGAAATGGAATCATCGTTATTGTTTAAAAACAGAATTACCGTTCTTTGAAAATAAATAGGATTCGATTAATTCATCACAAACGACACTTTAATATTTTCTTAATCAAATTCGCATTTATGGATAACCAACTTTTGAAGACTAATATAAAAAATTAACACAGTATATTGTCACGTAGATACTATAGAACACAATGACACACACACACACAAGAGGTAGAGCTAAACCAATTTATTAACTGAACTCAGAAAATCGAGAGAATACAGTAACTGACAAATCCTCTGCTTTTATATAAGCAGAGAAAGTTCCAGAATACTCTTCTGGAGACAGTAAGAAATGTCCAGAACACTTGTCTGGTAAACTAAAGAAATGTCCAGAACACTTGTCTGGTAAACTAAAGAAATGTCCAGTATCTTCTGGAACATGAAATAAACTAAAACATAAAATCAAGGAATAAAGTAATTACATATACCATTAATCTTAGTGTCTCTATCGGGATTCGAACCCAGGTCTCTTGATCACAAGACCCGTGACATGACCATTCGGCCATGGAAATTCGAGTCTTTCTTCAATGCGGCAATATTACGAAACCTTTAACATTCCGTTAGTCGCGCCCTATCTGACAGACACCTGATAATTTCCTTTCCCAATAACTAGATGGTGCTATGTCTGAGAAAAAATTCTTTACAGCTATCTTTCTAGTTTGTTTTGGAGGAAATTTTAGTACCATTCCTGCGCTTCAACTTTGATATTCGTAAAGTCAACTGTTATAGATAATCTATGAGATACAACGCGACCACTTTTGTAAATATTTATTACTTTCACATTTTGTTTTCGCATTTTGTATTTTGTGTTTTTGAAATTAATATTAATACTTTTTATTCCTGTTTTAAAGTTTTTATTCTCAATTTTACTGTGTTAAACTATATTGTATCTCCCAGATACAACAGCATTATCAGTAGCCTGCCAATATTCACTGCCTTGAGCTTGAAAGAAATTCTACCGAAGAAAAAATTATCTGAAAAGAAAAGAAGTTAATAACATTAATGACAATGATAATTCTTCTCATAAAAGGTGCAAGCTTTGTCGAAAAATAAAAGAAAATATGCTTAACTAGATATTCCTGCAAAAATAGTGATTCAAACTTGTGTTTGTAGCACTGTGTATTTATTTGCTCTCAGGAATGTGGAAGTGAATCGAACAGGAAAAATTTAGATAAAATAAGAAGAAAATGTTGTTTTTTTAATCGACTATGCTATATTTACAGTTAAAACTAATTGTTATCGATCATGAAACTTTGATTATTCCTTTTTGCAAACTTAAATCCCATAAATATTATAATACATTAATTCTTTTGTAAACAATAACATATTTATGTAGTATCAAAGAATTTGATTTATTGCTTTTTCTTTCTACTTAAAATTGTGTTTTTATCAATATTATTTATTTATTTTAATAATATATACAAGTGTATCTGTCAGATAAAGCGCGACCACATTTGTTTGAAAAAGGCACGTGACAAACGGAGGCACTTTCCGTAAAAAATAACTATAGAAATGTCCTATTTAAAGGCCTAACCGATCTGTCGACGTGATATTTTCAGTTATTATAGTATTTATAATGATTTACAGCTTTATTAAATATGCATTAAAGGCAGGAAAGGGAATTAAACACATACAATACTGCTATACTGTTATAATTCCAATAATCTAGAAAGATATGCAAATCTTTACCTCAACAAACAAATCTTTACCTCACAAAAATAACACAGGTAATAATTTAATGTGTTATATTTCGAAATTCTTGTTTCTCTGAATATTATTTCAGAATTTATATAATAATTTCTATTTAAATTTATAAATAAATTGCAGCAAAAACAATAATTTTATCATTTAATCAGCGACCTAGTACAGATTTGTGTTTTGGTAACAAAAAAGTAAACTCCTCTTTATAGGTTTATATGTTTTTAATTGCCTGCATCACATTAATTAATTTTCTTGAATATTCTACATCTTTAAAGAGCTTCATTAACCTAATTGATGGAAATAAAAAGTTTGCGTGACGGAGAAAATTAATCTTTTGTCTATTAATAAAGGAAAGGAATACAGAGCATTACATAAACGTGATGTATCTTTGGGATAATTCGCATTTTTTCTTTTAATTGAATTACTTAAATATTTTTAAATTGCATTAAATATTTAATTAAAACAATAACAATTTATTTGAATTTCATTTTAAAAATTATTATATATCTCTTCTTATAATTTACTTTAAAATTAATGAATACTCAGAAGAAACTAAATTTAACAAATGTTCTTTCACTATTCGAAAACTACAGCGTTTCTAAAGGTATGGTGTCTAAAGTCATGACAGTATATACACAGCACAGTAAGACAAGCTCGGCAAAGCAAATAGTGGGCAGAAAGTGAATACCAGTGAAAGATACCGATGGGTAATGAAGCGGATTTTAATGTCTAAAAAGCGAACAACTACAGTAAAAGCTACCGCAGAGCTCAATGTCCATCGGGATTCACCAGTGTCAGTGATTACAATTTGTAAGCACCTCCATAAGCAGAATATTTATGGCAGAGCAGCAATTCCCAAGCCACTTGGCTCAAAGGTTAAAGGTGAACGTCTTCTACAGTGGTCACAATATCTGATCGATTGATAAAATTTTGAATATAAGATCTTACCAATATGGTCTGAAAAAAGAAATAAAGTAATATGGTCTGACAAATCGTGTTTCACTAATTTCCCTATAAAAGGACGGGTGCACGTTTGTAGGACCCCTGCATAAGCATATGATTGTGATTGTCTCCTTTCAACTGTCAAGCATGGAGAGGGATATGTCATGATATGGGGAACCCTGTCATGATTTTCTGCTGGACCAATCGTAATCTTGAAAGGAAGGATAACTGGGGAGAAGCAATGCAACTGATGGATAACTGATGCAAACTTTGTTTCCTGCTGCAGATGGAATTTTCCAGGGCGATAATGCACCTATCCATGCAGCGAGACTTGTTCAAACATGGTTTGATGAACACAAGGATGAAGTTAAACATCTGCCTTGGCCCACACAGTAACCCGATTTCAATATAATTGAACCGTTATGGTCTGTTTTAAAACGTTCAGTACAGAATCGATATCTTCCACCGGTATCTCTCCCAGAACATTCAGAATATCACCAGGAAGAATGGTACAATATACCTGCACACGTCATTCAACATTTACGAATCGATTCCTACGCGAATCCAAGTTGTATTACGCGCCAAAGGCAGTGATACATTGTATTATTAAAGGTATTATTTATAAATCTAACAGATCTCCCAAATTTTATCAGCCCCTTATGAACATAAACCAAAAGAGTATTCAATGTCTCTTGAAAATGTCATTTAGCATATTGTTTGGAAAAGCACTGGCTATAACTATATAAACAGCATTTTCTCCAACTTCTTATTTGAAAAAAATATGGTTATTAATGAACTTTTAATGTTTTTACATCAAATATCGCTATAGAATTTCAAATAATTCGAGATATTTAGCTCGAATTATTTGAAAAAAATATGCAAGACTCTGAAATTCAATCTTATTCATTTCAGAAAAATCAATTTACTTTTATTGTATGACTGTTTTCTTCAGCGATCTGGTGGAAATTAAATTACTATATAACCTTCTAAGTTAATTACCGTATACCTTAGAAGCAAATTTTTATCAATAATATAGGAAGTATTATTTGTTTTTTTAATGTTGCATGTATATTTGTTGTCAACTATTTTAAAAGAAAGATAACTTTTATTTAAATCTCATTTGAATTTTATAATTCTTTGTTTGCAACAATAAGGTATAACATTTCGTCACAGAAAAGCGTTTTATGCGTTTGTAATACTCAAACAAAAGAAAATATTTACTAAAATTATGTATTTATTATAAAAATTATTATTTGATTTTAATTATGTGTTTTAATAAATGATTGAAATCTTTATACTAAAATAATTAATATTTTTTGCCAATTTTAAAATATAATAAATTCCATAATATATAAGATGACAAAGGGCTGTACTTGAAGAGAAAAAAGCTTTAAAGATACTTATTTGTTCTGAAACCCATTCCAATATTTTCTTTGAAATTAAATCTTTTAATATTTCCTCTTTTTTAAAACTAAAGATTATTTTATAGTATCTTTTATGAGATTAAAGAATTCTACAAATGTTTGGAAGAAAAAATTTAAGTTAGTGTAAAATTAATGAAGACGAGCTTAAAATTATTGGATGTAGATTATTTATGTTAATAACGACAGTTAAACTTTATCTTTATATGATTACTTCTACAAGCTTTTCTTGCAAATAACAACTTGTACTCATGTTCTAATATGTGATAAATAAATTTTGCGAATTAAAATTTCCATTTAAAATTGTTATTCCTTCTAAGAATATATCATAAAATTTTGTGACTTTATTTATATATTAAGCAGAAATATATTTTTCTACTCCATTATTTGTTTGGTGTGCAGTGCATCAGTACATAAAACACATAAAAAATATATAAAGTTAATATATTATTGCTACTCACTGTATGTAGGAAATACATTTTTCATTGCAAACATTTTTTATTTTATATATTCTTATTGTTTCTACCTAGTTTATTTTCTATACGATGTCCCTTTCTTTCCACGGCGATCGTATTAAAAATTTCTTTATAACATTATTTTTGCATATTTGCAAACTAATTTCAATAAAATAGCTCGTCGGGAAGGACAAGCTTTGTCTGCACCCTCCTTTTCCTGATCCTTTAAAATACTCTGGAAACCATTTCAAGCAAGAAACCGAGAATGTTCACCGGAAATTTATTTTCAAGTATCCGGAAATTGCATTCAGCTTCTACTGAGTAAAATGGTTGCCACGCAAACTAGTTTGCTGCGATTCAAATTTTCTCTTTTGTTTTAAAAGAAAATGTTGTTTCACTCGTTTATTTTGAAAAAAATCAGACTTCTTTATTCAAATATTATCGCATGTTATGGTGCTTAATTTTAAATTTCACTCTTTATTACTATTGAGACAGAAACCAATTTGAATTGTAATATAATGTAATCTAAATTAAAAACATGTGCAGAATAAATAATTAACAAATTCTGCAAAATGTATACTTTAAAATGTAATATTTATATAATTGATTCCTACTGTATTCTTGAACATTATTTTCATAGATATCTTTCTTATTTTTGCTGCTTCTATTTTATTTAATGTTTTATATCTTCGGAATCCATATCTAAAATTTTATTTAACTCGTTTTAAACGTATATGGTTCAATGAATAATTTTACACAATAAATTCATTAATTTTTTTAATAATCAAAGAAAATTAAACTTTACTAAATCTCATATATGAATAAGTTTTTTTTAAATTTTTTTTTGTACAAATCACAATTTAATTTTAAATATCACGCATACCCTATAGCACAAGATATTGTACGATATCACTCTGATATTATTCGACATTCTGAATGCCGTCCAGTATCATAAGAATACCATAAAAATTTGTGGGGCATTTTATGGTAATAAAGTAAATGGTATAGGAAGATGCTTGAAACTTTTCTAGTTCTATGTAATCACCACCATTACGTGTAAACCTTTCTACCAATATGAAAGCTGTAAACAGTTTATTTCTTTTCAGATGATTTGAAATAAATTATCAGACTCTCAATAAGTGCTATATTGTACATATTTCTTATGCTGTGTTTTAAATATTTCCTTGAAATTTATCATCAGGAATTTTTGCATTTCAATTAGACCATATTTCCATCTAAGAAAAAAGGTATATCCCCAACGTGATGCAGTTTCCTCCGCAACTAGGTCTTTCTTCAGAATATGCAAAGCACATATATATGATGAACTTGTGTTTCTAGCTTATTCACTAATCTTCAGATGTCGGCCTGACTGCATTAAGGAGTGAACTGCCGGTGTCCTGGCATAGGGGTAGCGCGTCTTTCCCGTGATTTGGGCGTCCTGGGTTCGAGTCCCGGTTTGGGCATGGTTGTTCTTCCGATGTTCTACCTGTGAGATGAGTGAATCTGCCCTTCTGTGAAAAGAGGTTGTGCAAGCGAATGAGTGATGCGTGAGTAGCGAAGTCGTACTCTTGGTCCTAGCTGGCGCTACTAAAAAAACAAGCGATGCTTCCCCACCGCCTTAAATCGCTGCCTTCATAACAACGGGCTTGTATATGGCAAGTACCACGAAAAACAACTACGGGCGAACTGCTTTTCGTTTTATCAAGGGCAAGCTGGTCGAAGCACGCCGGCTCTGCTTTTGCGTTTGATTTTAAAGATATGTTCCCAATGTGTAACTATTTGGAAATCCAATACAGATTTACCTCACGTTTTCTGTAAATTTTCATTATATAATCTTTGTTTTAAAATTTCTGGAGAATTCCTCGCTCTACACATATTCACTGCTCCTGCCGAGGATACATCAAAACTTTACAATTTAAGACTGCTAAAAGATAAATGTTTGATGATTTGCGAAGAATCACAGTTTACGCGCTTAAACTAAGGTGGAGCAATCCATTTATTACGCAAGTTAGAACTATAAATATTGTGTGATATAAACTAAGCACACTCATTCAAATTCCAATAAATTGAAACAGATATATTATCATATTACATTATATTTTTTATTGAATAATTGAAATTATATTTGGAAACCAGTTTTAAATGAAGATGCAAAAGAATGAAATACAAAAAAAAATTTTTTAATTTGCATCATATTTAAAGAATTGCTTTTATTTTTATCCTTTCTTCAGTAATATCTTTTTCCTAAATATCAGAAATTTATCTTAAAAATAAAAGTACCACATATGAAATTAATTATATTTTTTAAAACGGATATGTATTAATGTTGTCATTCATGTTATAGCTATTGGAATTTAAAATGCCAACAAATTTAAATTCAAACAACGAATCTAAAAAAAAAGAATTTCAATATCAGTATTGCTAAAATTTTAAAAAAATCCTTTAAACTTCTTTGTGTATAGTTATATAATCTTTTTTCATACTAGTGGATTTGAATGTTGGAAATATTTCAAATCAAATAGTTTCGAGTATATAAATGCAGATGATGCAATGCAGATAACTGTTGATAGTCTTTCGATTAAAACGTCGCCATTGTGTAAAACGTATTACCAATCAAACTGGAAATCATAGAAATGTAAAAATAACACTCACCTTTTTTATTGCCTTGAATAAAGCAATCCATCGAAATGAATTTTTAAAACATTTCAGTAACAACTGTGATTTATATACTTGTTCGCTGGGTCTCGAAATTGCTGAATTCAAATTTAAACATATGGATTTATAATGCAATTTCAACAAAGAAGGAATAGTTTATGGTTCGCTAGTGAATTATTCCCGAAAATTTGAATGCAATAACTATTTCATCTAAATTAACATCATAATTCTTTTTTTCTAGAAAGAAGATACAGAAAATGCTGGAGGTTATATTGAAAAGGGAACATTGAAATGTCAAGCTTTATGTCAAAGTTTTAGTAAAATTTAGTTTCAAAAAAGATTTATTTTATGGAATAAAACCCTGTTTAAAATTATTATTATTATTATTATTTTTAAAAATTTCGTTGAATTTGTTTCTGAGTGTCATTGGTTCCAAGTATGAAGAATTTTTTCTATGATTGGTCGCTAGAAACTCTCTATTCATTAGTGATCTGAGTTTTTACTACCAATATTGATTCGATTTGCTTAGGAGGAAGAGAATTTTAACGTGATAACGAAAGGCTGACATATTATCAGTATATTGAGAGATATCTGATGATTTTTTTATAAAGACTATTTAGGTAGGTAATTTGAAAATTCCTTTAGGTAACTCAGCATGTAGCTAATTTAACTTGTAGATAATAAGTTTCGATCACAGTTACTTTGTGAGTAATAAGTACAGACAAAAAAAAGTTACTTATATCGCAACGTTAAGCATAATCTTAACGTTCATCCTCAATAACTTAATTATTACAAAAAGTACATTTTATATCTCTTTAGTTTACAAAGAATAAAATTTACTTTTTTTTCTATTTCGTTTCCAAATTGCTCACTTATTTTCTAGAATTTTATTTAGCATTTTAAAGCATTTTAATTATATTTTAAATATACTTGATTAGTCACTGGATTTTTAATTGATACTAGAATAATTTAATTTAAAAGATACAAGAATAAAGTTTTATTCGTTGGTTGTCGTTCTCTCGAGCTATTGGTGTATTATTTTAAGAAAATTTTAAAAATAAGATAAATATAAAAGTATAAAATAAAATAAAGACATTGAAAGATTAAAACTTTTCGATATTTTTCGATATTTCTAATTAGAGATTAAAATCCTCTTTTTTTTCTAATAACAATATTTCCAATAACTCAGAAAATTCTTTATACTTATATATATATATATATATATATATATATATATATAAATTAAATATGCTACTTATGTTTCTTATTTATATGTGTTTATTTATGTATGTAATTTATATTTATGTTATATGTTTATGTATGTAATTTATATTTATATTTTAAGTGTGTTCATAAAAAAATAGATTGAGATTAAAAGATTCTTCACATAGTTTTAAATTTACCCCACACATTTTTCTCTTAAAAATAATTGTATTTTCTGAATACATTCAAGCAGTACTATTTGCATAAATTATTAACCGTGATTCTAATTGTTGAAATGTAAAGTTAAAAAAAACTAATATTTCTATGACATTTATAAATTTTTCTATAACTATGATAGCATTCATAATACATATCAAACTAGATGCTTGCTCATTTGACAAGGAGGCTCTCATCTATCATCAACGCATCTACTCCAAAGCGATTCCATCTCTTAGATTTCATAACAAATGTTTGCAAGAGAAGAATCTTAACTTTAGACCACAGCGTGACACACGACTCGAATTCTGAGAGAAATATGATCATAAAGTGGTGACGGAAGCAATTGTTTGCTAGAATATATTTCATTCCTTTGAAGATATTATTCAAACTTTAATTTACCAAAGAGTTACTCGCAATGCAACAAGATCAAGGAAACAATGATTCATTCCACAAAATGTAACTTCATTGGTAATTTACAATCTTTGGTTAAGAGGAAACCGAAATAGAACATTTCAGATTTATTATCCATGAATTCATCGGTTCTAAACAGTAGAAAATTTTCGGTAAATGTAGGCTGAATTAACATTGAATGATTTCCAATGATAAAGATTATTCTAAAGATGAAACCCAGTTGTAGATGCATCAATTGTTGCTGTAGAATTATTATGTTATAGTAAGTATTATTAAGTATTTTACTAAATTAGAAAAAATGTCATGAATTCAATATGGAATATGAAGGCAAATTGATAATCATAAATAATACATAATTAAGAACTTGGGTATATAAATAATATTCCTATAAAATAACTCAATTACAATCACCCAAGAAAATTATAAAACAAACGATTCTTTTGTTTATTGCTTTTTAATTAGGCAATGGAATTTTCCAAGAATGCCAAATTTAATTTGAAATAATTATACATATGAGCAGAGCATGTATAAAGTGGTGATAATTTTAATTAAAATATTTGAAAAGTATCTAATTACGAATTATTAATAAATACTTTATCTTTTATGGCTGACGAATTATTAATAAATACATTTATTATATGATTTAAAGATTTTTTTTCAATGGAAATGGTATGCATTTGAATAATTACATTTGAAATCATCTTCAGAGGAGCCAAATGTTTCCCTTAAAATCAATATTTTAACGATAGGAATTAGAATTTCCGAAATAAGAATGCAGTTCAAGAATTTAATAAGAAAAGTAACTATTCTTACTTAATTATTAAAAATTTAAAGATATGAACAGGTAAGATTAAAATCAAATTTAATTAATTAATTAAAAAAATTTACTAATGCATATTTAGCCATTCATTTTGAAAAATAAAGATGCAATTCCATGATAATTATTTCTTATATTAAATTCTAACTATCTCTGTCTAATCTATGACAAGTTCTAATTAGTTTGAATATAGATTTATGTCCTATCAGATTGTTTTCTTATGCAGGTGACAATTAAATCCATTATTATCGATGAAAGAGAGAGTATGTTGTGTCATCAAAAAAGAGTAAAAAAAAATTCTTCTACACGTCGGTTAAATACAAGAAAGTTTTTTTTTCTGAATTTTTTTGGTTTCAAAATACCCATTACAGTAAGTTGACACAAAATATAAAACAAACATAGAATTCAATAGCCAATATTTTTTTTTCAATCAAGTATGTTAAAATTCATATCGAGAAATTTAAGATATTTGAGTTAGTTTTGGCTTATAATATCTTTTAAATGTATATTTATTATATTTGGTCTCATGTCCCATTAAACAAAAAACAATTACGATACTTGTTTCCATGTCAAAATCCTCAATTTCAGAAAAAATCTAGAAATTTACTCTGAATCAAGCAACTAAAAATCATTACTTCATTCTTCGAATTTAACTATTCAAATGTGGTCAATATTCAAATCGCGATGATGTTTACAAGCTTGAATTTCTTTTTAAAAGTAGTACATTAGAGTAAATGCATGTGAAATGTAAAATCCCTTTTCCAATTAAATAAAAATGAAGAATGTTTTTTCAGCAACCCGCAAGAAATTTTGGGAAAAGTCACATAATTTTATGAAATAACTAATTCAAAATTTCAGCTAAATAAAAGAGAATTTTAAATGAAGTTCCAATGGGCTAAATTAAAATAAAAATTAAAAAATGATTAGGATTTAAAATTAGATTTTAAAATATTATAACGCAATTGTTTTCATAAAAAATGAAATATTTAATTTATAATAATTTTGACATATCATTCAACATTTTTTAAAAACTCTTTAGCTAATGAGTTCATTTGAACTAAGAAAATCAGGCATTAACCTCCAGATTTCACCATATTGCGGAAGGAAATGTATATATTCAAAGAATAATCAAGTAGGATTCGCCATCTTCTAACACTTTCTAAAAGTACATTTCGAATCTCACTTTCTGCATTAACTTCTCTCAGGCGTTCAGAAGTTTTAAAAATTTTTATAACTCAATGAAAGACCACTTTAAAAGAGCTCACAGATATATTCGTGATTTGAAGCTTGCATCTTGATTTCCTGGTTCACTTTTATCCAAATTCCTTTTAAGCGCACTTTTCAATAAGTCATTCTGTTAGAGCTATTATTAAGTTCTCACGTTAGAATAAATCGCTACTCTTAAAATGTCATTCCAAAGCGGAGATTGAATATCAGGCTTTCGATTTTCACTCTTTTGAATTCAATGTCATTACTCAAAGAATGATATGTAAATTACTGGAATTTAAATGCCTTTTTAATTCAAAATGAGAACTTCTCACGATCTAATGCAAAATAAACAGACTTCCATTATGTCTTATTGCTTGTCCTTTAGTTGAGAAAATATCTCTGGGAAATTTGCACTTTTAGAAAATTACGTGCCTTATTTTTTGAAATTTATCGTCAATCGATTTCTAAATCATTAATTTTAATTCCATATCTTTAGATTGAGAATAACATTTTATGATGGTCGTAAAATTTATTCTTAAGATAAAAATGGATGTTTGCGTAACAAGCTTTTGTTATATGAGAGCCGCTTATTAAATTTGTATTCAATTTCGTGTCTAATTAATTTCCATTATACTTAAATTTAATTTATTTTTAGTTAATATATTCATCCTTTATTGAATGAAGCATTTCTAATTAAGGAACTTTAAATACAATATGATGCTAAATAAAAAGAAGGATTGTGAATGGTTATAAATGTTCTATAAACGAAGTTATTAATAGTTCTGATATACGGAAACAAATGAGAATATTTTTAAAGATGGTTTATATTGTTTTAAGGTTTAAGACTGACTTTTAATTGTTAAATAACAAATCCTTTTTAACAACTTTTAATTGATAAATAATAACAATTTTTAACAATAAAAAACCTTTTTAACAATAACAAAGTTAAATATTATTTTACTATAATAACTTAAATTACGGTTTTTTTTGGTTTAATAGCAAAAAATAAAAATAAACATATTTTAACGTCTCTTTAAACTTTAACCGTAAGAGAAGAACAGATTTCCATCACTAAGATGGTAGAGAAGCTAGATTTCTTTTTTCAATGGGAAATGAAAAAAAATTAGTCTCCCATCTCCTTCTTCTTGCTCTATTTCCTTTTATATTTTCAGAAAGGGCGAAATTATGATGTTGAAAATAAATGGCAAAGCATCCAACTGTTTAAACTTTCCTATAAGGTAATATCAATAATCAATTTTCAGCAGCTGAATTTTTTAAAATTATTTAGCTCAAAACTTGTTTGTTATTACGAGAAGATTATTAAAGATTATTTGTTATTACGAGAGACATAAGGGAAATAATTTAATAATGAAACTTCCATCATCATCATTTCCTATTTCTTTGAGCTGAATATTCCATGATTGAGCAAAGAGATTTACTCTAAGCAACATATCGACACCTTGTGCAAATCCATACAAAATCACCCTAATTATGTTCACCAGATAAAAATAAAATAAGTAATCCGAACTGAAACTCTTTTAAAACATAGATTCTTTTGCCCCTTAAATAGCTGTCAATAATATAAAACACATTTAATATTTTGAAGCAATTTAAAACTTCAAATATTAAGAATCACCATTTTTCTAACATAACCCATTTGTCATGTTTTGGCATAAATATGAAAGCCTACGAACAATCCTTAGCTTCATATTTTTCTATGGACGGTACAAGTACTTTATTAGAAAAAGAGTTAGTGCCGATAATTTAGCCGGCGAATGTTCAAGATTTCATTTCCCTTGAGGAACTAATGTATACCCTCCCTTTCATTCGTTTGTATTCCCAATGGTATACAGCTAAAAATATGAAATTAAAACAGAGGTAGCCAAGAACAGTAGAGAATGTGAATCTTATATTACTATGACGTAAATGAGAAAACTATTATCCTGTTTCTATTCTGGATTTCTATTTTTGAAGAACAATTAGATTTTTCCTCGTTTAATCAAATAATATAAATTAAAGAAATTCATAAGTAAAATATAATAAGCATACTAAAATATTAAAAAAAAAGAAAATATAAAACTGAATATATAATAAAATATAAAACTGAAATTATGAAATGTACTGATTGTCATAAATAAAATATACTACTTTTCTTATTTAACAATTTATCTACTGAAAAAAGTAGGAATTTTTCCCATAAGATTTCTATAAAAATTCCTTGATTTAGAATCTTTTAACTGCAAAAAGAAACAAATAATTATGTTTAAAAATACACTACTCATAATTTGGGATTTTTTTATCTGATTAAATTTTAAACATGATATCCTCATAAATAATTTTTAAAGACTAATATATCATGAAATATAATTATATATGAAATATAATTTGATATTATGATGTAAATTAATCATATTTAAATAAGCAATGTTTTAACAAACACTTACTGTTTGAAAAATGTTTAAACATACGTATATATTTTTGTATATTCTAATTCTATTTCAATTATAGCCTATAAGTTCCAGAGATACTGATTTAAAATTTTGGGTCAGTAATCAAAGAATGGAGATACAATTCATGAAAAGTAGTTTCGCTTTGATTTTAAATATATCGCGTCTTTAAAGTATTCTCAAAGTAACTTTGCATTGAGGTTCTAGAATGGTGACCTTGCTGAACTGTTACTCTTGTCATCCAACTGAGGTTTGAAATTTCAACGTGCATTGCATCTCCAACATCTCAATTAACTCGAAACTATTAATTAATTTTATAGATCATTTCCCTGCTCTTCCAAGGTTTTGCTACATTCATTATTATTATTTTCAACATCTCCACTGCTAAATCTCGGAATAAGTTGTCTTTAGAAATAGGAAGGCATAAACACTCATATTCACTGCTTTTTTAAAAATTCTGTTTCATAACATGGATTTTAGGGTACGATCATTTTCTTTCTTTTACTTTTTTTTTAACATTCGGTGATGTTTTCGAGTTTGTTATGGCAAGGTGCAAAACGGACAACAAAAGTGGCTCTATAATTTAATTATAGTTTAACGTCTCATTATGCTTTGGAAATGTTCAAATAAGAATTTGGTCTGAAATTTTAAGAAGTAAATATAAATGATATAATAGTTTTAACTTTTTCATGGAAAAGTCAAAAGATAATATTATAATTATTATTGAATTACACCAATTTGGCACCCGACCTGACATAACAACTGTTTGACACCCGACCTGGATAAATAAACACCAAATTATGTTAAAACAACCTTGGTTACACCAACAGATTGTTTCGAAAATGCTTGCATCCCAAAAGCAAGACTACACACACATACATATGAAAATCAGTGTAAACAAAAATCAAAGTTTCATACAAACTTTTTTTTAAATTTGGTATAGCACAGTTTTCCTTATTTTTAAAAAATGACCAAAGATAAGCATTTGAAATGTGAAACACCATATTTCAAAACACACACACACACACACACACACACGCACGCACACTCTCACACACATACACACACACACACTCATATATATATATATATATATATACAGGGTGTTGCCGAATTCGACCGACAGATTCAGAGTGGTGATAGTGAGCATCAAGAGGATAAAGAATCAGCATATAACATGGGGTCCCAAACGTCGTTTAGAGGGTGAAAATCGAAAAAATATAGGGAGTCGGAAAACTGTTGGAAGCTGTAAAAAATTAATAAAAAATAACAAATGGTGTTTCAACTATGAACTTTTTTTTAAGTGACAGCACATTCTTAAAGGCAATTTTTCATGTAAATAACATGATAATTTTATGAACCAGGGGTTAGTAAATTATTGAAAACAAAAAATTTGTTTAGAACTCTTATTTGCAAAAATATTAAAACTTTAAGAAAAATTATATCTTGAAAATATGAGGAATTTTATACTCTTTAATTTGATATAAGTCTGTAGTGTGAAAACTGAGGAGGTTATAAGATATTCAAGAAAAACTAAAATGTTTGCTGGGAAACATCGCTGCAACATCGGCATCAATATTTACAGAAGGTATTGCAAAATTCTATCGAAAAATTCTGAGGAGTAATAGTAGACATCAAGGCGTTAAGAATTTTCAAAGAAATATAAAGTCTCAAATGACGCTAAAAATGTATTTGCTGGAATACAGATAACATAATATGGCCCCAGAAGAAGAAATCCAAGGGATTGGGGCCGGGGAACGTGGTGGCCAGTAAAGAGGTCCGCAACGTCCAATCCAAATTCCATGATATGTTTCATGTAAGTAGTTATGCACAGAATTAAAAAAAAAAATGCGCTGGTGCACCATCATGCATTAACCACATGTTATGGCGTGCAATGCCGGTATTTCTTGCACTAAGAACGTGCTGCAATAAAACAAGGAACATTGCGCCACTGAGGCGTTCGGGCCCTGCATTATTTTGAAGGTCCCTGTCTCCCGCAACCGTCTATTAATATTTGCAAATGTGCTGTGGTGTGGACAACGCCTACTTGGATATTGCTATTCGTGTATTCTTTGTGCTTGCCGTCCATTACCATCGGCTCGGTCGTGAATTAAATGCATATCTGGATATTCGTCATTCTTGAAATCTGGCATGCTGTTTGCGAATGAAATTTATTGACTATCAATTCCTCACTGTTCTTTAATGAATTTAAATTGCTTTTATATCCCTCGAATCATCAATTCTGCAATGCTCGCTACTTTTATATTCATTGAACGCATGGAAAATTTAAATGCGAGAAAACTTGTTCTTCTCGACTACCTTATTCCAAATCCTTGGATTCTTAGGGGCATTCTCTTCGCCAGACTAATTGTCTCTGCGATGTCTGTTTTTGCGATTTTCACAGAATAAACGTCTCCGGCGACCTTATGTTTTATGATAATTTTTCATCTCCTCAATGCTTTTTCCTTTTGACTTTGGTAATATATATACTCTGATTATGCATTTTAAATATATTAGCAGTAATTTTTTAATAATCCCTGCAAACATGTAAATAGTTTGCATTTCAATTTTAGCTAAGTACTGAATTTATAATATGCACACGTTATTAGAAGTCTTAATGTGGCTATTCTAGAGAAAAGAATTTTATTTTTTATTGTGAATGATTCCTCGAACGATCACAAATTTACTTACATTCTCACATATTCCTAATTTCATTGGATTGGGATTTTGTTTAAGTGGAAAAAGAAAGCGCACCATATCATTAAAATTATTTAAATATCTTCAACGTTAACAAAAACACACAGAAAAATTACGACACTTGATATATTTTTCATTCTTCAGAACTATCAATAAAGTTTGTTCCGAATGGTTCTTAGTCAAGTCCTTACTTTCAAATTATACTGGAAATAGAAACTCTCTGGATATCAATTATGGTCAAATCTTCAGTAAACTGGTTATATCAAAAAATAATATTCCGGAAACTAAGTTTTTTATTAAATGTATAAATAAAAGAGAAAAATATAAAGCGTTGACTCAAGAATTTGAATGCAAAAGAGACTCATACTGGCATTCGCCAAACTCCAGCATTTAACGAATTTCTCAGAAAAATAAAAAGAGAATAGAAAACAAACATTGCATATAAAAATGTATTCAATAAATATATACAGTGTCTCACGAAAGTGATGGGACACTTGTGCTTTACAAAAGGAAACTGTAATAAAATAAATAAATAAACATGCACAACAACGTTTTGGGTGTGTTTCATATTTAAAGTTAGTAACAATTATTACATAACATAAATTTTGTCAAAATATTAAAATATTAATTTAATAAAAATACAATTGTTTAGAACGGAGCAAAAAATGGCTCACATAAGTGATGGGACACTTACTTTTCCATCAAATATTTATCCAAACATTTTACTTTTTAAAAGGTTTTAATATTTTGTTGGATTTTCTTTTACTTTTAAAACATGATTTAATCTTCTTGGGATGGATTCGACTTTTTTTTTTAAATTTCATGAGTGATTTTACCCCATTCTACTTGAAGCACCGATTTTAATTGTTGTTTTGAAGAAATGGTGTGTTTGCGAATTCTTGATTCCAATTCTTGCCAAATATTCTCTATGGGATTTAAGTCTGGAGATTGTAGTGTTTTTATTATTGCAGGACAGTTATACACCAGCCAGAGTCTAACGTTCAAAGCAGTGTGCTTGGGATCATTGTCCTGGTAGAATTTAAAACCGTTATGAAGGTTCAATTTTCATGCTGAAGATTTCAAATTTTGCTTTAAAATGTCAATATACTTGTACTGATCCCTTATACTGTCAATAAAAACAAGATTACCATTTCCAGCGGACGACATACACCGCCATACCATAACTCCTCCTCCACCATGTTTTACTGTTGACACCAAGTTCTGTTTGCGAAATTCTTCCCTGGGTTTTCTCCACACCAAGATTCTACCGTCAGAAACAAATATATTAAATTTATTCTCATCAGCAAATATAACTTTATTCCAGTAATCAGAATTCTTATTTATGTTGAATTTTGCGAAAGATAGTCTGAGTTTTCTATTCTTTTCACTTACGAAGAATTTTTTTCCTGGCTACTCTACCGTGATATCCAGCAGATCGAATTTCTCTTCTAATAGTCTCAGGATTAACAATTATTCCATATAATGCTTGTAAATCAGCAGCAACTTTAGAAGCACTCTTTCTTGGATTTTTTTTAATATTTCTAACGATAATTTGCTTTATTCCATTGGATAGCTTTGATGGTCGGCCAGGTCTTCTTTTATCCTGAATAATATGAATCTTTCTATATCGTTTAATGATATTGAAAACTGTTGAATAACTCAAGTTAACTATTTCACCAGTTTTTCTACTAGATTTTCCACGTTCAATATGCAAATTAATAACTAATTTTCGAATTTAAGGCGAAGTTTCTTTTCGTTTAGCATTCATGGCTGCACAGAGCTAAAAAACACAAAAATTTCAAAACAAACTGGAGAAAAATACTGCAGACGATTTTATAAATTATTACCAATTGCTTTTGAGTAAAAATAAAACCACCAAAAAGATTTTTATTTCTTGTTTCAGACGATTTTTGTTGCATATCTAATGGTGTCCCATCACTTATGTGAGCTATTTTATGCTCCGTTCTAAACAATTGTATTTTTATTAAATTAATGTTTTAATATTTTGACAAAATGTATGTTATGTAATAATTGTTACTAAATTTAAGTATGAAACACACCCACAAAAAATTGTACATGTTTTTTTAATTTATTTTATTACAGTTCCTTTTGTAAAGCACAAGTGTCCCATTACTTTTGCGAGACGCTGTATAAATTTATATGAAATAAGAAGAAACTCTTAAAACTTGATAGGAAGTTATTAAAATGCTTCTTTTTCTTTATTTATAGAAATCAGTGCAGTTTTTCACCAGAAATAAGAATGAAAATTCGTCAGGATTTAAAAATTAAACACTAATTGAATTGTATTTTCATGTACATTAGAAAATGTTTGTTAATGAAATTTACAAATGAAATGGAAAACTCATTTCTTTTTTGCACAAACTATTTCTATATTTTTAAGAACTTTATTTATTACTAAAATGATTTTTAATCAATTCTAATAACTAATTCATGGATAAAAAATTTTGACGAATTTTCCCATAATAATTGAAGACGTTTTATTTAAACAAATCGTGAAATGCTGAATGCATTTTAAAACTAGAAATCGTAAAATCTCAAACACGCGTCCTTAAACTAATTAATAAATTATAAAATCAAATTAAACATTTTCTTTTCAAGTTGCTACATATTTTATTTATAGTTTATTAACTTTGTTTTCCTCATCAATATTTTATGGAATTATGCGTTAAGATTTTACATTCAAGAGGTGGATTTAAATTTTTGTCATGATAATTAATTAGTTTTCATTATGTTTAGAATTAAAAATAACTGTTCAAACAATTTAGCGAGCAAATATTTTGATTACCCTGATCTTAAAAATAATTAGAGATATAAGAATGCTTCCTTTCTTCTTTATTTTCTTTGATTTCTTTAAGAATAGGTATTTATTTTCCTTTTTACTCATTCAAATAATTTTAATATTTGTACTTAAATGTTACTCTAAAATGTGCAACAAACTATGATAATCATTTATTTATGTAAACATTTTCCTTTTTTATTACGTTTAAACTATTTAAAATCTCAACTTGAAAATTACTAGATTAGCATGGTTTTTAACTTTCAGATTGCATCAAATAGTTGATGCGACGTGTTTTAGCAGAAAAGTTTCAATTTTTGAATAATCAATAAAATAGAATATCAATTATATTTCATTGATTATTCAAGAGTTATTTTGATATACTTTATAATTATTATAGTCTTTATGTACACTTAAATTATATATTATATTTAAATAATATTAATTCTGTTTGATGTGTAAACATAAACAAATGATTAGTTATAGAAATAGTTTAATAATAAGTTATCCATGAAAGGATGTTTTCTTATTGTAATTAATCATCTCTCGTTTAAAAAAAATGTTTGCAAACGATTTGTGAAAAACATTTTAAATGAATTTAAAATAAGATATTATAGCCGATAATAGTTTAAAAAACTGTGCAATAATTTCATTTTCGTGTTTATCCCGAAAAAAAATTATATTCTGGAAGTAATTTTCTTTTCATCAGTTTTAATAGAGGAGTAAGAAACAGTAACAAATACGGAAATATTTACTAATTTATATCAATTTAAAGTTTTCGTAATACGCTTTTGAAATCCGACATTATATTTAATTCATAAAACCTGTTTTTGTAGGCAGAAACTACATAATTGTGTCGTAAGAGAAAGAATCAATTTTCGTCAATAGTTGAAACCACTTCTTATACTAAATAAATGTATTATATTTATTAAATTGTGTTCCTTAAATGTTAAAACATATTGTAATTTGCTTAATTTGTAAGAAACAAATGCAAATAAATGTTTTTAAAATATATTTAATATTTCGCATAAGTATTCTGATAATATATCGTCTAGTTCATGCGAATTTATTTCCTTATATATTTTATGTGTAAACTTATTTTATTAATATTCCTAAATAAAATATGTATAAGTGTTATAGATTCATCTAACGAATTCCAGTAACTTAATTTTCTTCGGAGATTTATTAGACTGTTAATATTATTCTTGATAGGTAATGTTATAATCCTTCTATCAAAACTCAGAATTCCTTCTTTCTTAATCCTTTTATCAAAACTGAGAAAGAAAATTACTAAGCGTTTTAAAAATATTATATTGAGAACGTAAAATGTTACTTCTATAATTTCAAAGATTTTGGAATACATCTGATTATTTAAAACATATTTTAAGGAGTTTTAATATTGTTATCGTAACTATTTCTTAATTAAAATGAGCATCTGTTATTAAATTAATAATATAATTTTATCAATCATGAACATTTAAAAACACGATACAAACTTGCTTCTATATTGCAGATTTTCTTTATTCATCTTATATTATTATAAAGCTTTTCAAAATAATATATATAAGAAAAATATAGTAGATTTAAATTTCCTGCGCCAACTGCTGTGTTTGGTAATGAAAAATATTTTGGCAAATTTATATTGATTAGATCATCTGCTTCCAAGAATTAGAAATTACATTCCATTATTAATAAACCAAAATCTTTCTCCATCGATTATCTCACATCTACAGAACTCATAAAGAAATTGATTCAATGAATGAATTTAACTGTTATCCGATTAACAATTTAGGGAATAATATTCCAGGTTTTAAACAGCAAACCGCTTTAAACATCATATGCTTCTATCCTTCATCATATACTTCTCTGCTTCAGAATTTAAATTTGTTTCTTCTCCTTCATCATGGCACTAAAAGAAATTAAAAATTAAGGATTAAATATTCTCGCAATAAATTTATGCCTTGATTTTCCGACTTTTATGAACTTTTACATTTACTTTCTAATCTAAAATACCAAACATTTTTTGTTTTACTGTGCTTTGTTACATTTTAGATTTAATCAATAGACGTTAGAGTATACAATTTATTATCAAAATTGAAGAGAGCTATAAACTATTTCATTCGTTCTACCTTATCAATCCTTTAATTCCTTCATCACAAGTTTTGCCATATGATGAAATATTTTCATCAATTAAAATGTGATATTATATCTAGTGACTGCAATGTTTTTATTTCCATCTGCAAATAAACTCTAAATTACTTTAATATTTATCTGTACATTTTAATATTTATCTTATTAACACATTAGACGTAGTTTCTTTATACTCGAATACTTTATACATCGAATTTCTTTATACTTTTATTTTATATGATTTTTTAATTAAAAAACTCGTTTTAATTTGAGGATTTTAGGTTGCGGTATTGAGTAAGAATTTTTTTAATATTCTTGGTAGAACAATCCTTCAAAATACTTATATCTGTTTCAGTTGAAAGTCAAGTTTTGAAATACGATATGTTCCATTGTAATGTGTGTTTTTTTTCTAAATTCCTTGTGAAGTATCATTATTAAAACCAATTCTAGTATTTGTATTTTAATTCCTTTAAAAAAAGAAAAGAAATCGGCAATTACAAATGGTTTATTAATGTTAACATTAGAAACGCCCTTAAAGTTCTGGATGTGAATGCACATTCTCATACAAATTGAAACAATTCGTAAATGTATTTAATATTAAGTTAAACTTTCATGTTTAAATATGGTATTTATTATTTCCAATTTATTTTCCTTTATTTAAAAACCATTGAATATTGTAACAACAATTTTACATTTAATCAGAAATATATGATAATTTATGACTGGAGTATATATTTTGCGCAAACACCTTTAAAATAATAATTTACCGTCTTCTTAAGATGCAGAAAGACAATTTAGATTTTTTTTTAAAAAAATGTTGAAAAAATTCAAATTACTTAGGTAAGCTTACATCGTGTATTTGATGCAAACATTTTCTTTTACTGATAGAGAGAATAAAATTTTATATTTTGAAATAAATTTAGCTTGATGTTCATTTTATTCTTCAAAGGAGGTTTGAAAATATTTACAAAACTGAAGCATGCTATTTTCACTTCTACCACAAATAAGGAATTTTTCCTTTAAATATATTGAATTTTATCATTTCAAATACTTTTCAAATAATAACGTAATAGATTTACAAAAAAGAAGATATTAAACGCGAGTATTAAATTAGACGTTTATTCATGCAAATACTTTATAAACAGGATAGGAAACGTTATCAATTGAGAATTTAAAATCTATTACGTGTTGATGAAGCAGCTTTCTTCCACATAATAAGCATTATTTTTAATTCGCAAATGGTTTACAAGCTGCATGTAAATCTAAACTGATCTAATGTTTGTTTGTTTTTTGTCTAACGTTTAAAACATTTATAATTGCTTTTTTTTACATAAATTCACCTTATGAGAGGTAATATTAAAGAATAAAAGTTATGAAACCAGCAAATGTTTTTTTTTAAATTTCTTTTTTTCAATTTTGACAGAAAATTAGAAAATAATTCGGCATGCTTTTCTTGAGGGGCAAATTGACTGTAAAACGGATCAACGCATCGAGGCTTTAAGAATTATTTTTTTTAATCCAATGTACAACTCATCAAAGATCATTTGACTTTGTAGAATTGTTTTAAAAAAATGGAAATATGTAAGAACAAATTACTATTTATTAGCTTTGAGAATACTTGAACTGGTTTAAAAAAAATCGTCCAAAACTACTAATGTTATTAAGATTTGGATTAAGTTATTAAGTTATGAATACACTTTTATGACCAATTTTTTTTTCTTTAAATAATCAGCAC